>JAAGWP010000624.1:0-38218 GCA_013266165.1 Fusarium graminum
CACCACCGCCGCCGCCACCACCTCCTCCTCCGATCAAGTTCCAGAACCAACCGAAGGGGAAGATGACAATGGCGTTGCCATTATCATCCGTAGTGGTTGTGGTGCCTGTGAAGGTGGTGAAGTCCGGGTTTTGTTGTGCAACATAAGTAGCTGTGCTGCCATCTTCTCCAGTGACAAGAGCAGCTCCAGGAACTGTAGTGGCAGGTGGAGCAAGGTCGGTTTGCTTGGGAGGTTCTTCGGTCTGGCCCGGATTCTCATCATGCTCAGTCTGACCTGGGTTTCCATCAGGGTTGCCCTCAGTCTCAGTGGGCTTGGGGGCCTCAGCCTCCGTGGTGGACTCCGCAGGTGCGGGTCGAGGTTCAGTGGTTTCAACTGGGATTTGAGAAGTCTCAGTGTCCTTGGGAGCCTCTGCAATATCTGTTGTGGTAACAGGTTCTGGACCCTGGGTCTCGGTCTGTGGCGGGGGGACCACTTGCTCTGTACTCTGAGTCTGCTCCTCGGGCTGTGTGGTAGTTTCGGGCAGAGGAGCTGCATCAGTAGAGACCTCAACTGCCCCAGTCTGAGAGGTACCGTCGACAGGAGTGTTTGTGTCTTGAGTAACATCAGTAGCAGGGCCAGTGGTGGATGCCACATCAGTAAATGCAGCCTCAGTTGTGGTGTCTGGTCCAGCAAGTATAGGACCAGTGGTAGTCTCAGGCCCCAAGATTACCTCAGTTGTGGTGCCTGGAGACTCGGGCACAGGGACAGTGGTGTCATTTGGAACTTGAGGAAGACCCGTGGTAGTCTCGGGTCCTAAGACTGCCTGAGTGGTGGTGTCCGGAGATCCAGGAATAGGTACCAAGGCAGTATCACTGGGAACTTGAGGCAAGCCAGTATCTGTGGTTTCAGGGCCAGGAACAACGTTGTTGGTCGTTGTGTCTGGACCTGGAACGAAGGGCGCCGTGGTGGTGTCACCTCCAGCCACTGGAGCTTGTGCTGTAGTGTCAACTACAACAGCGCCCGGTTCAGTGGTGGTGTCCGGGTAAATTGCAAAGCCTTGCGTCGTAGTATCACGAGGAATCTCGACAGGCTCTTCAGGAGGGCCAGTGGTT
This sequence comes from Fusarium graminum, assembly GCA_013266165.1. NCBI lineage: Eukaryota > Fungi > Ascomycota > Sordariomycetes > Hypocreales > Nectriaceae > Fusarium > Fusarium graminum. The sequence continues at coordinate 1,092 of JAAGWP010000624.1, forward strand.
GTTGGCTGAACCGCTGGATCGACCGTTGTAGGCACTCCCAAGCCAATCGTAGACTCAATGGTGGTGTCGCTCCCAGTGGCAGTATTGACAGTGTCTTGCTCGGGAACATCTTGAGATAGAACCGTCGCAACGCACAGCGCCAGAGTGCTAAGCTTCCATAGCGGCGCCATGGTGAAAAGGACAGTGGCTTGAGCGAATGAATTGACTGAATGAATGAATGAATGGATGGATGGCCTTGGGGAAAAAAGGAATGAAGTGTTGAAGAGGGTAAGTGGTCAGGTAATGACTGATCCAGTCTTGTAAAGAGAGACAGAGGGCATAGGAGCCAGAGGTATTTGGAGGTTTAATCAAGGAAATGCTTCTCCAGCGCAGCCCCAAGACCCACGTACGTTAGTAAGAGGTTCGGCACGTTAATTCCAGGTACGTAGCCTCACTATCTTGCGGGATAATTTTAAATTCAGAAGCGCGCGTGCAGTAGGATCGGTAGCCTGTCGGAGAATAGATGTATGATTGTAAGGCATAATGATTGGAGATTAGGGAGGCTGACGCTATATGAAACCGGGAGGATCGCCAAGACAGATTAGTCGCCTATTCAAGCGTGGCAAAGTGACCATCCTAATTAAACATCCTAGAAACAGCACTTTATTCCCCAAACGATTGGGGGCTCAAGGCTGTAATCCTTTGTTTATGGCCCACAAAAGCCAGGCTGACGATCCACTATTTCCATGAAGGATTCTGAGGAATTCTATGTTACGTTGGGGGCCAATCCTAAACCAGCAACCAATAGTCATGGCGGGAGATGAAATTATAATCTCATTTATAGATCCCTGAACCGACAAGTTTTCGCATTGAGGGCTTTTTGTTCAGCCCACAGAAGGAAGAAGGATCCAAATTTGCCCAAGCTTACTAGCATGTTTCAAATTGTGAAAGGCTGTGTTCTCCATCGAGAGTGCAGGGGACCCTGGACCTATTAGCCCATCTGCGCTCGCATCTGCTAGCCCTACAAGTTACAATGGATGAGTCCCTCTCGACTATCATGTCGGCATCCAACTTAAGAGTCCGCACCTTCTTCTCATCAACATTCTTAGGTAGCCATTCTTGTCACCATCCACTTGGTGTCACATTTGACTTTCCCAACCTTCATTCTTTTGGTTCCTCCAGTCACTCACTTATCTGTCATTCTTTTACTCTCAACCATCATGCTCCTTTCTCGTCACGTCTGGCTGGTGGCTGGACTGATTCCCAGTCTTGGCTTGGCCGCTGGGACCGCCAATTTGGGCATCTGGGAAGTCCACGAAAGTTGCAAAGCTGAGCAACCTCACGTCCAAGAATCTATGGACTTGGCTATTGAAATGGCAAACGCGGCCAAGGAGAGTCTTGAGTTCCTTGCCGGGGCATACCCTAGCTCTACCTCGGACCCAGCCGGTAATCTTAGGTATAAGACCATTCACAAGACTGTGGGTGCCTTGTTCGGCCTTGAGCCCAGTCCAAAAGAGTACGGCGTTGGAGAAGGTCAGATCGGCCAAATTCATGGTAGGTTCATCATTCTGATTCGAGGCCGTTCAAGACACTAATTCCGCTCAGCTCTATTCACCAAGATGGTCAACGTCTTGCCCTCCAATCAAAACGACCCTGTGCACGGCTACAGCACCAGACTGAACTCGCGGAATTTCGATCACCAGCCCATGCTGATGTGCTCCGACAAGCCGGGTGAGAATAGCTGGCAGTGGTACGGATTAGAAGACACGGTTCCTGGAATGGATCGCAAGATGAGCGAGCACCAAGACTTCAGAGAACACGGTATGCTTAATGGAATTGAAGGTGCCTGGGTCTATGAGCATCGCTTTGCCTGGAAGGAATCGGAAAAAGAGGAGCCCATCCTCTGCGTCGAAGGTATGCTCGCTGCTGTCTATTTTGATAAGGACATAGTCGTGTTCTGCGATGCCCTGTTCGCCGACCCCTGGAGGAGCAGTCCATCACCAAAAGACCTTCAATCGTCTGGCATATCTGAAGGTGACTCCATCATGAAACACTCGTCACATATTTCCGTCGTCATGGTACATGAAATGTCTCACTGGTTTGGTGATCGGGACATGTACGGCAAGCCAAATGTTGACGATCATACTGCGGTCACAAAGGCAGGCAAGCTACTGTACAGCAACAATGGGGCGGTGGAAGAATTCAGCACACCGCCAGAAGGTGAACAATACAAGCGTCTCAAGACATGTGAGTAGCACCCAGCCTTTCTTACCTCCCGGTAGCTGTTACTAATTCGGTTGTTCTATAGACGGCATAGAAAAGGTTTGGAATCTGGCTCGTGCGCACAAGACATACCCCGACAACAGCGGCCCAGCAAAGGCAATCACAAACGCCGACACGTACTCTTTATTCGCCTTGATGATGTGAGTACTGCTACCACCTTTTATCGTCCATGAACTAATGATCCGCCTTAGGTACCTTGATAAATGGGACTGGTCAAGTGCTGGTAATGCAAAGGTTCCCGGAACCAAGAGAAAGGATCCCCCTGCATAAGTTGGGAAACTGTGGTGTAGCTGTAGAAGTCAGGGTTTGCCATTTTATGCTCATTAGACACCATTTGTATGGCATGTAGATTCTTGGATATATTTATTTGCCATGATACTTTGAGATCCGTTCATCTTGCCCTTAGCAGGAGCTCAGAATCCCTCCAGTGCTTTGACTGAACCCTTTTGCCATTGTTGGGAAAGTAGGCCATTCCTGACCGCGCCTTACTAGATCGCACTTAGGATAGATGATAACAAACGTGATACATTACAACCACACTTGATAGTCATTAAATATGGAATAATAGAGCCCCTTCATATTCGATTTCAGTTGAGAAGTGCATACGATGCTATAAAAGTGGACATTACCCAACGACCACTAGATTTCCCACCACTTGTCAAATGGCGTCGGATCAATGACGAGGTTAACATTTGATCGAATCTCCCCGTCATCGGAGTTTTGCATTAGGGTAGTTGCGTTTCAAGTAAATCTGCCTCGACAAACATAGGAGCGTATGATGAAGGCTCGTCACGTGACGAATTTCCATTATATCTCAAAAAGTCAACACCAAGCGCTCCATAACCTCCATCTTACACCAAGCACAACATGAGTTTCAGCCCCCGAAGCCCAGGAGCAGAACAGAAAGAGGAAAAAGACGACATCCTTCGGGAAGAACGCATACAGCAACTCGTCAAGCTTCCCGATCCCAGACCGCGAGCTTTGACGCCCGACGCTACGTGTTCTCAAGCCCCGACAGCGCTGTTTCAAGAGTCGTGCACATGGTTTAATGTGCCACCAAATATTCGCAGAGACATCCTCCGCCTGGCGTTTGGAGATGCGCGTCTGCATTTGGAATTGACTTATGGCCCCTCAAGAATTCATCGTGGTGATTCCCTTGATAAGTCTCAGCCTCAAGGTTGGCAATGGTGGGGGTCAAGGTGTCATCGGCTTTCACCCGATAAGACGACGCAGCAAGGTCCTATGACAAATGATGGGCTTCCTGGGCCATGGTCTGATCAGTGCCGCGACACTGATGCACCTATCGGTATAATGGGTTGGCTGTTATCATGTCGTCAGAAGTAAGTCCGACACCATGTTGAGAACAAGGCCTCAGATTAACAAAAGACGCAGCTACTCTGAGACGATAGATATACTATATTCGACCAACGTTTTGATCTTAAATGGTCAAGCCATGCTAGTTCATCTTCCCCAGTTGATACCACGACAGAGACTAGACAGTATGACGTTTCTTGAGGTAAGATGGTATTTCAAAACACGCTTCACCTCATGGGAGAACCCGTTCGACAGTTTAGATGAGGATCATCTAGAGAGCATGTTCAGTCAACTATCGTCACCGTACTTCCCAGCACTACGCAACTTGTACCTCACGCTCGAAGACTCGTCACAAGCTCGTCTATCTTATGACAGGATAGAAGACTACCAGGAGATAGTATTTCAACACCTGGATGCCTTTTCTCAGCGTATGGGTCACTTGAGATCGTTCTCGTGCGCATTGCCGCATTTTTTCTTTGAACTTATCTACGAAGAAGCGACGGGAGAGACTCGAGGAGGAGCTACTGTGCATCACGACTCGTACCGGCAGGTCTGGCGCGGCTCTGATGGACAGATGACGGTGGTTAAGGTACCGTATGTCGATAGTTATCCTGGTCCGCCGCATCACTTGTTACCAGACACGAAGCGCGACGGCTACTGGATCCTTGAGATTCCTGATATGGACTGAGATGATTACCAGGCAGTGGTTAGCACTCATACGAGACTAGTAGAAGTTCGATGAGAAACCATACTATGTTGTATAACAGCTCAAAACGATGAGCCGCGGTCCCCTTCACTTTCTAATAGCCTAGCCTCTTACTCTTTAGGTCTTCTAACTTGACCACCCAAGTTGGGCAATTCTCTGATCTAGACCTTTCAAGTGCCTCATCAATATCCGCCCCCTCAGACGCTAGGACTTCAGCACCGCTCCAATGACACATCCGAATAGCTAGCATCAGAGCCGAGTCACCACCGAGATCGTAAGCATGTAAGAGAGCTCTGTCACAGCCACGACTCAAGAGATAAAATTGGTCTGGGTCCCGCGCGCGGACTGCTCGATGTAGGACGGTATCGCCGTACACGTCTCTCGATATACTGTCAAAACTACACCTTCCAAAGTTAGTTGCTAACCATTCTAGTAGTTTCTTTTCGAATTGCTGATGCCGAAGATGCCTCGCTATGAATAATGCTTTTCTTTTATCTTCAGAGTCGTGAGGATGGTTGGCCAGGACCCTCTCAAGTAGTTCCTCGTCTCCGGCCTTAGCTGCCGCTTTAATATCTTGCGGTAGAGGCTCAGCCCCATACTGGCGGAGCAGGGCCTTGGTATTCGTCGATTTTGTTATGGTTGCGATCCCCTAAGGCGTTTCATTTGTCTCGGGATCCTCGGCATTGACCTTGGCCTTGTTCTCGAGAAGCATTGTGACGATATTCTCATTGCCTTGACATACGGCGACATGAAGCGGTGTCTCACCTGTCGAACATTGTGTTGATATGTCGGTCATTGCCCCGGCTAGTAAGAGTGCGGCATGCTCAAAATGTCCTTTTATGGCATCGCACAAGGCGTCAGTGAAAACAGCCTGTTGTATTTTCTTCCGTTCAGTACAATCGTCTTCTGCCAGGGATTCGGCCATCTCTGAAAGCTGTGGCGCGACCTCTTCCCAGTTGTTCTCAATGGCAATGAATAGCGGCGTTCGTCCGTCTTTCTCGCAGCTGTTGACATCAGCACCCATCGAGAAGAGCTGGATGACGGCTAGCTCGTTAGCGCACTCCAACGCGAGATGAAGCGGCGTTCGGCCCTTTTCATCAACCGACTGACTAGACTTGGGAGTAAGAAACATCTCGACCATTGAGTCTTTGCCATTCTCAATAGCCATATGCAACGGCGCTCTAATTCCCTCAACCGCTATGGTGAAGGAATCATCCTTCATAAGCAGCTTCGCAAGGCCCGAGAGCCCGTGAAGTGCTGTTGCGTGTAGTGGTGTCATTCCTCGGGGATATTTGTATAATCCGTGTATGTAACGGGCTTTGCTAACCCAGAACTTGAAATGGCTTGATCCCGGATGGAAGAAGGGAAGTAGAACAGAACTCCACATCTTGCTCAGATCATCCTCTGTGAGACTTGACGCATAAGCTGGCCAGTTGCTAATTGCATGCTCAAGGAACCGAGTGTTGGTGAACACCTCGGGGTTGACGTACAAGTCATCCTCCTCAAGTGCGTCTTCAACCTCTTCTGGAAGTCCACCGGCGGAGATATCTTCCATACTTAAATGGCGTAGAGAAGCTACAAGAAGTTCGATTCTGCCGTCGGTCTGTTCGAGGTACAGGCCATTTGGACGATTCCCTTCCAGGAAAGGCGATTTGAGGAACGAGTAAACTGAATAGTGCGCCAGCTCAATCTTTCCCGTTGTCTGAGATTCTCGAATCAGACTCCCACAAAGCTCGAAGACATACTTTTTCTCGCGCAAAGAGTTGAACTTGACATCATCCAGAGTCTTCGTCTCGGAGGTGACGGCAATTCCTTCCACCAACTCAGAAAGGTCGAGCGCTGTGTTGGAGAACATGATAAATTGGAGAATTCTCTTGGCCAGTCTTCGTTCTTGTTCGTCTAGCTTCAAGAACGTCTGTTCGAACGTTCTCTCCAGCGTGCCGGGGAGCGCTTTAACAAGGTTTGGAGTAATAGCGGTGCGAACGTGGAAAAGGTGATCGAGTTGGCAGACAACCCAGAGGAACTTAGAACATCAGTCACTAGAATAGACGGATAATGAAGACACTTACATTCCGTCGGCACGATCAACTAGCACCTTGACCACTGCTTCGACCTCTGATCCACGGAATCGACGCCTACCAAGTTGTTTGCGGACAAACCTTTCGATATCAGAGGCGATATTTTGAGGACCGATTGTTACTTGGAAGTAGTACGAGAAGGCATCTTCCAAATCCATCTCAGCTCGACTTGCTATCAGTACCTTGAAGTCGCCGTCGATCCCAGATAAAGTTTCCAGAAACTCCAAGATACCCCACCGATCCTCCATTTCATCTAAGCCGTCGACGACGAGGAATACTCTGCCAAAGTATTGACACAGTTCGATGAACTTCGTCTGCAAATCTTCAAGGCTGGGATGAGATGATCTCCGCCTGTATTTCTCATAGAGTTTGTTAACACCTCTCATAAGCCCACCTGAGCCTGCAGACTGCTTCAGGAGCTGACCTATGAACGACCCTAGCAAGCCATTTGGTGAGAGGGTAGATGGGTTCGAGAAACGGCAGTAGTGATATACTAGCGCACTGGTTCCTGGCTCAAGAATTGTACCTTGAATCACGTAGATGATCTTTGATCTATAGCATCATTAGTTGATTCCACCAACGGTGTGGTATTGAGAGGTCTCATACACAACGACAGATTTTCCTGAACCCTCTGCAGATACATTCATCAGCGTAGCACAAAAGGCCGTAGTAAGAGATGCCTACGAGTTCCATTCAGCCAAAAGAACGCCGAGGCCGGTGAAGAGAGCCAAGCACCAAATTCGTGCCTGTTGAGAATCCACTCAGCGGAGGATGCATCTCGCTGTTTACATAGATCATCATGCTCGGTCTCTGTTACCGAACCAAGCCATTGGATGACTTTTTCTTGTATTTCAACTATCAAAGACGTGAGAATATAATCAGCAAAATGAGGACTCTAGACATACGTTCCTTAGTATCCACCAACTTGCCAACAGCCTTTTCCACTTCTTTTTGGGTTTCTTCCAATGATTCCAGATGAACCATAATCTTGGCCATTTCATTCTGAAGAGCAGCGGACTTGGCACTGATTATAGGTAAGCAGTTATCATATTTCATAACTTGCCAGCGAGAACTGACAAGCTAGATCAGGTCTCACCTATGATCCAGTTGAAAACACAGAATGAAGAATAGCTTATACTGCTCGATCCGCCGAAGCAGTCTCACCGCCAGCTCTTCTCTGCCCCCAGCCTTGATCAACATCTGCAGACGAGTCGCCGTAGATAGCTTCTTGACCAATTCCTCGATCTCTTTCAGTGTAACTTTACTGTCTCTAGCAACCTTTTCAGCGGCCGTCAAGTCAACGACTGCTGGGTGTATGGATCTCAAATGCTTTTCAACACCTAGTAGGATCCCTGAGAATGTGGCTGTCTCGTTGACTAGCGTCTTGGTATCGTTGGTGTCGGCATTTATCTTGGAGCTTAGCTTGTAGCCAGCCGATATGACCGCTCCGGCAAGACTGACCAAGCCAGCAATACTGGCAGCGAGCGATAATGGATCCATGGTGATGGTATGACTGGGATATTGTGATGAGAAAGTAGGCTGTGCGGCTGAGACCCCTCATGAGAATTACATGGTCTAGACTCTACATCATCCACGTCACGTGAGTTTTGAGGCGTAGTCAGGCTATTCCATGAGGCTCCCTGGCAGGGTGTCAATTGGTTATCTTTCATTTGAGCATTAAGACTGAAAGCTAGTCGATAGTCTTTTATCCATTATGACGTGATAACACAGCTGGTCAAAGAGAAGACCTCTATTATGCCTTTGAGAAAACCAATATCATTAACAGGCAAACACCACCCTGTTTAGAAATTATGGTCATAGACTAATACTTCTTACAGTGTTGCCAAGCAAGTAGCCCACCCTGTAACAATACGTAATGCCGTAATTTCGTCTCGCACGCGGCAGTCAATTACGTCCGATTTATCAGTGATCCGATCGCATATAAAAGAAGTTATTCACCATCGATACTTGAAGCAGATATATGGTCTAACGTGGCACAGCTATCTGCTTGGTGGGTGAAGGGTGGGCTATCGGGTAGGCACTCGTTCCAAAAAACTCAAGTGATTCCATCGTGTTCTATGTTGATATCAATATCGGCAGGATATAGACAAGTCCGGCTGCTGGTTGCGGCCGCAAGGTCAATTTGCTTCAAGGGTCCCTTTGTGGTAAACTTAAAACTGGCAACCTTGGATTGGGTGACCTGGTGGATGTTCTTTTCAGAAAACCCCAGCTTGGCAGGTTGCCGGTAACAATTACTCCAGCTCAACCAGAAATCCATGACCCAGGTTCCTCCACCGTCGACAGGACTTCTAAGATAACCAAGCTCTGTGTGTGGGCCGCCAGGGTCACCGGGCACAAGAACAGTCGTGTTGTTGCTTTGGATGGGCTCAGTGTTGTTATGGAAATCCCAGGGGTGGTATGCGAAGGTGGGGCGCAGGACTTGTAAGAGCTCCGGGTTTCGATAAGACACAACAATAGACATCATTGGTTTGAGAGGTTCTCATGGATGCTGTTTATATGGGGCGTTCATACATGCTCTGTTATAATTCGTCAGTCCGTATGATCATGTTGGTTGAGAGCTGTTGGTCGGAAGCGATGGCTTGGCAATACAGGGGTCTTGCTATTGTTGATGCAGGAGGTTTCGATAGGAAGGATCTATAACGTAGAAGCGACGGCAAAGGTGGATCAAGACGCATATTACCATCAACATGACCAAATACAGGCAAGCAGGACTGTTATGAAGTGTCTACCATACCTGAATAGGAATACTGATAGATTGTTGCCAATATTATAGAGCGGCACAGCACGACCCCACCCAGCTGCTAAGGAGGGATTGATTCATCTTACAGTGAGTGGATGTGTCAATCCTAGGTTGATCCATCCACCACTGTCTCTGCCGGGGAATTCTCCACAGGTTTAATATAAGTAGGCAAAATCCTTCCACTTATAAGCACTTCATTCCGTATTGATGATATTCCTAAATGAATTCTGCTTTACCTAGTTATAAGCTCAAATTTAAGCTTTTTTACACATAGGCTGGAATCCCTTGATAGTTATGCTAAGAGAGATGATAGGCTTACCATATCCAAGCAGTAAGGTCAACTCCAAGTCGAGGAATAACATAGATAAAAAGTTACTATGCTAGCACAATACGACTACTCTAGTATGGGAAGATTGTTCGGAGAAACAGGGTGGGGTATTATCAATCGGCTCAGACCAACTGAATGATTATATCACAGCTAATACCTTCCATATGCAAGTGGAACACTAGCCGCAAAGTCGCGACGGAATGATATATAAGGAATTGATGTTTACAATCAACAGAATAGGTTAAGAATTACCATTCTGTAAAGGAATCATGCCTGTTTTTATGAATAATGATCCAAGCCATTGAATTATTTCAAGCAACAGCCACGCAGGCGTTCGTTCCCTTCCACAGGCCACTGCAGTCCTTGCCAACTGCGGGATTCCACTTCGCAAAGTCCGCAAGAGAAATCTTGTTGTCGTTGAGAACGCCTTGGCAAGTAGTATGCGGTCCGATGAAGTAGAACTTGACGCAGTTCTTGACCATTCCCACCTGGATAGGCGTGGGTGTCGCGATGCCATTACCTGTGGTCGTGGTAGGACTGGGGTTGAAACCTACCACACCAACACACGCATTGGTTCCCTTCCAAAGACCCGTGCAGTCCTTGCCAACTGCAGGATTCCACTTTACGAAATCGGCCAGGCTTATCTTGTTGTAAGTCAAGATACCTTGGCAAGTGGTTGTTGACTGGACAAAGTAGAACTTGTTGCAGTTGGACACCATCCCCTCTTGAATAGGTGTTGGCGTTGTGATGCCGTTCCCTTTGGCAGTAGTTGTTGTCGGGGAGGGAGTGAAGCCGATGACACCAACACACGCGTTCGTCCCTTTCCAGAGGCCACTGCAGTCCTTGCCAACCGCGGGATTCCACTTCGCAAAGTCCTCAAGAGAGATCTTGTTGTAGTTGAGAACGTCTTGGCAAGTGGTTGTGGGTGAAATGAAGTGAAACTTGTTGCAATTGGCAACCATGCCTTCCTGAATGGGACCTGGAGTTTCGATACCGTTTCCAGATGTCACCCTGGTGGGAGAGGGTTCCTGGGTAAGGGTGGACGTGGTAGCAGTATCAATGGGGTTGCTGGAGGGCGCAGTAGGTTCTTCATCATCATTGACAGATCCAGCGACACAGTATGAACTGTTTGGATCAATGTCAGGACACTTGATACCAGGATTCAGCGACTTGAGCGCATCTTCAGTGATGCCCCAAGTACTGGCAAACGCCGAGCATGTCTCACCTTGCTCGGGAGAGGTTCCAAACGCACAGGCCACGCCTCGACGGGAGGGAATGTGAAGAGCGTGAGGGAGGTAAGGCAGAAAGCTCAACGCTAGCAGCGTTGGTAGATGCATTGAATTGACTTGAGCCTTTAGCAGCGGACAATAGATATGTAAAAGATTGAGTACAGATGTTGAGTTGTTCTGGAAGTTGCAATCATCACTAAAATCAGTAGCCCGTCTTATACTTTTTCCATTCTCCTCTTCTCGCCGCAGTCAGGATTGAAAACCTTTCAAATGGACGATTACAAAAAGTAACTATGTTGCTGGAAATTACATGACTCCCCGACTGATAAGAACCGCTTCTTTAGCCGTTTGTGATGGATCCCTCGGTAGCAGCCGAAAGTTAAGGTTATTGGCTCCAATTTTGAAGTCCCTCACAAAAATCTAAGTATTTGTAGTCCAGGGTTGGTCGGGAAAAGGAAATGACGGGCTTGGCAGCAGGGCCGGAGGCGACTGCTACCGCTTCACCGCAGTCACTCCGTACCATTATTCCTTTTGATGGCTGTCATGCTTGAGAAGACCGGGATCATGTGGATCATGGTGAGTTCTATCACAATTGAATCCCTGTCCCGATCCACTACAAGCACCACTTGCTTTACACGGAGTATCAACCAACAACTGCCAAGCTGGAAACTCGGCACGTAGGCTAGGCGGGTACTCCCGTCACAGTGGGGGGCCTAGGGAATGTGCCTAGTGGGTCAGAAAAAAACAGGGACTCTTTTACCTGTATTCCTTCGCGTAGGAATGCCTATTATTTATCGGACCGCCTGTGTGCCTCTGTGCCCCATGGTCACAAGGAGTCAAGTCAGGGGTGACTGTTGATACGATCCCACTGAAATCGACTACAAGAACCCGCTTGGGCCCTTGTAAGCTTTTCAGCCGCCATTTGCTATTGCACATCCATCAGCAACATGAGTTACCTTACGTCCCTCACATGTTGGCTTTTCTTCCTCTGGATATCCATTTCCAGCGTGGCTGCCGAGCCACAAGATGATTCCACTGGTACTCTGGGTATCGACTTGGTGTTTCCTCGCAATGAGACCTACAATCCCTCGCCCATGATGCCCATTATCTTTTCTTACCGAAATCCCAAGCTCATTCCTATCCTCCAGCCCACTGTCGGTTACCAGATCTGGGACCGCAATAATATGGACAAGTTAGTTGCTGGTGGCCAGTTACCACCTCAGTTCCTCAATCTCTCAAACGTTGACGACCCTCACTTCGAGTATTTCATGTCCAGAGAGTTCAACAAGGAAGGAGAATGGTTTTTGACATTTCATGTCTCGTGGCAGAACTGCATCAAAGATGCCGACCGCTCATTATACGGCGGCAGCCCCCGAAACACCATGCAGAAGAACGACACTGACGCTTCCGTCATCTTTACCACCAAGGGTCCTTCCAAGCAAGTTGACCTTATTACCGCGACCAGGGAAGAGAATTGTTCTTCTCCTGCAGGGGCAGCTATCAAAATCTCAGATAAACTTAGGACACCGGGAGGTGAGGGCTACGATCAAGAGTTTTGCGCGGTAGCAACAGGAACAGAAGCCACTAGATGTGAGGTCACAATAGGTTCCTCGGCTGCATCCAGTTTCAATGCCGAGATGACATCTCATGTATGTGTATTCACCATTGACAAGACCGAGATCCCTGATGGGGTCGACTGTTCATATCTGAAGAAAAGCTTGGCAGCGCCAGTTCTCATTGGAGGAACGACTTTTCTGGCGTTGGTAATTGGAATGCTTTGCTTCTTCTTCCAGTTTTAGATACTTCAATGTACTGTTTGATCTGCGTTCCATGGCTGTGAGCTAATATTCAGACTTCAAGTCTAGAAAGTGAAAATTATCATCTCCCTCGTTCATGTACGTTGATCCAAGCCATAGATCCATTGAGCTATTTCTCGTCACATCATCCGGTACTGACCCCACATTGTCCGGTGGCAATGCCTGCAGCATCATGATCCAAAATCAGACGATTTGGCATTTCGTGTTGATTTAATCCAGAGTCCAACCGGGTAGATCCGATGTCGCTACGGAGGTTCGTCTCGATAGCGACCTCCATGTACGGCTCCACTGCCTTGCCTTTCACTCGTAAGGGCTTTCGGCGAGACCAGGCCTAGTTCACCTTGTTCGCTAAGAATCTGTTCCAAAAGGATACTTGTTGCGGATACCAACACGCAACGCATTGACGTGGAGACAGCATCTCCTGTCCCTGTCTTTCTCCACTTCAGCCTTCAAATTTGGAGGGTTTCTGGTCAAAATCAGCTCCATAGTAATTTAATTTCGACACCCTCCAGACTTATATTCCCTGAATCCTGCAATCTATGTCTCGGTGAACAGCGTTTGTATTAATTAGCAACCAACAGCCAACAGCCAACAGACCAACCAACAATACGATCAAGCCAATACAGATAAGTCTCATTCAAAAATCCACAAAGGTTATCATTTTTGATCCAAGTTTTGCTTTGATCGACCAGCTTTCAGTGTAATGAGAAGAGTTTTCTTTGGGCAATTCCAATGTAGATCTAGTTCGTGCCATGCGACCTGGTTCTGAAAAGGGATTCGAAGAGACTATGTGACATCCTTTTCTCAAGCCTACAGAGCGAAGTGGTTTCTATAAGAGACCACTACTAGTCTGCAATTCTGGATTTACACGACATCGACAAAAGCTCTTGCCTACAATCGTTTACACTCTTCCCGTCTTTTCCTCCCCATCGGTTCATGTTCTATTATTCGTTCATTTCTAGCCAGCTCTTCTTTCTCAAAAGAATATATTAATTCTTTCTTTTGTCGTTTCTTGTGTCCTGTTGGACATAACCGCCGATCATGCTGATCTCAGCATGTCGCGCAGCCATTTTTCAGGCTCTTGGAATGCTGATGTCTATCAACATGGCTACCGCAATGGCAGGAAACAGGCTTGGAGCCAGTCCATATTATCTAAATAGCGGTGCTTGTCCCGAGCGCTGCAGCATCTCTGGACCTGAACCTGGCAACTGGTCCGTATATTCGGATCTGGGACAACTCAGGTCCTGCCAGGAGACCATCTTCTACGCTTTCTCCCTTTACGATCCAGTCGATGATGACTGGACTGGCCATCGTATTCATGCCTGCACTTCATTTGGTCCTGACTTTGCCCAGCTGCCAAGCTTAACCATTGCCCAATCTTCTTCTACCTCTCCCATCAGTACTAGCTACGAGATCGGCTGGTGGGATGAGGGATTTGGAATGGCTACTTCTGGCATCCGTTCAATCACCAGACAAGCTCGTCAATTCCTTACAAATGGCCATGGCAAGACAGACGGGCCTACTATTATGTTCGCCCGATTCGGCCAAGCCACCATTGGCCTTTATGTTGGCCGAAGCGTGGATGATAGAGTCATCGGCTCATCAGCGCTCCAGATCTTCGAGGACAACCTTACCAACTTGAATATCACAGCACCTAGCTTGGCAATGCAACTATGTGGACCCGACTCTGGAAGCGCACACTCTTTTGGATTGATGGTGACGAGCAATGGCACTTTCGGATCCCTTCAAAACGCCGTCCAGTCGTGGGCTAACGGAACCTGCCTGTCCTTCCCACGATCTACCAACATGACGGGTCAAGCTGCGTACACTACGCCGCTGGACAACTCCACCGACGTCAAGAACTCCACTCGCACCTTCAAGCATGTTGCCAAGCATGCTAAACGCCACGGGCATCTTCATGCTCGTGCCGAGTGTAAGACCACCAAAGTCGAAGGTGGCGACAGTTGTGCTAAGCTGGCACAGAAGTGCGGCATCTCAGCCAGCGACTTTACCAAGTACAACCCAGGCTCTAGTTTCTGTGCCAATCTAGTACCCAAGCAGTATGTGTGCTGTTCTAAAGGCGAACTCCCGGACCTCCGGCCGTCAAAGAACTCTGATGGTTCTTGCCATGCCTACAAGGTTGAACAGAACGATAACTGTGCCAGCATTGCTATTGAGAACGGCCTCAAGATGGAGGATCTTGAGAGCTTCAACAAAAGGACTTGGAGCTGGGCCGGTTGCAAGCGACTCTTGTACAAAACAGTCATGTGTTTGAGCGAGGGAACGCCCCCATTCCCTGACGCAATCGCCAATGCTCAGTGTGGCCCTCAAAAGCCCGGAACTCAGAAGACTGGAGATACCACAGACATCTCAGATCTGAACCCGTGCCCTCTAAATGCTTGCTGTAACGTGTGGGGCCAGTGTGGTATTACAAAGGACTTCTGTGTCGATACCAACACTGGTGCTCCTGGAACAGCGAAGGAGAACACTAACGGCTGTATTTCCAACTGCGGTACCAAGGTTGTCAAGAGTAGTGGTGGCGGGGACTCGATCCGTGTTGGGTACTTTCAAGGCTATGGTATGAGCAGGGACTGTCTCTATCAGGATGCCTCTCAGATCGACACGTCAAAATATACACATTTGCACTTCGCATTTGGTACCCTTACCAAGGACTACGATGTCGAGGTGGGCTCTAAGCTCTCCCAGTATCAGTTTAAAGAGTTTGCAAGCCTGGAAAATGTTAACAAAGTCCTTTCTTTCGGCGGCTGGGACTTTTCGGCCAACCCCGCTACCTACTCAATCTTTCGCGAGGGGGTAAAGCCTGCCAACCGTTTGAAGATGGCTACCAAGATAGCCAGGTTCATCACAGATAATAAGCTTGACGGCGTCGACATTGACTGGGAGTACCCTGGGGCACCCGATATTCCTGGTATCCCACCGGCAGACAAGGACGATGGTAAGAACTATCTTGCCTTTCTCGTTGTGTTGAAGAATCTCCTAAAAGGCAAGTCTGTGTCTATCGCGGCCCCTTCTTCGTATTGGTATCTCAAGCAATATCCCATCAAGGATATCGGTAGGGTCGTCGACTATATCGTCTACATGACATACGACCTCCATGGTCAATGGGACACAGATAATTCTTTCTCCCAGGAGGGCTGTGCCCACGGCAATTGTCTTCGCAGCCAGGTCAATCTTACTGAGACTCAGTATTCGTTGGCGATGATCACAAAGGCCGGTGTTCCGAGCAACAAGGTTATCGTGGGCATCACCAGTTATGGACGGTCCTACAAGATGGCAAAGGCTGGTTGCAATGGACCCGATTGTTTCTATACCGGTAACAAGCTTGAGTCCGATGCCAAGAAGGGCAAGTGTACCAATACAGCCGGTTATATTGCCGATGCGGAAATTGACGACATCCTCAAGGACACGAGCCGTGTTGTTAAACATTACGTCGATACGACGAGTCACAGCGACGTTCTCGTCTACGATGACACCGAATGGGTTTCCTACATGAGTCCCAGCATCAAAGCGGCTCGCCAGGCCATGTATAGCGCATTCGGTATGGGCGGCACCACCGACTGGGCTGTCGATCTGCAGGCTTATAACGATGTCCCCAAGCCCGCCAAATCATGGGCCATGTTTAAAGAAGGCGTTATGACTGGTTACGATCCCAAACGGGACCACACTAGAACCGGTAACTGGACAGCGTACTACTGCACCAACACATATATCCGCGACATCAAGGCATGGACACCAAGCGAGCGGTGGAAGGGCCTGCGAGTGAGCGATGCCTGGAACGACGCCATCCGTATCTGGAGAAGCTTGGACAGGGACAGAAAATACACCTTCTCAAAGTCGATCAGTATGACCCTCCAAGTTCCCACAGAGCCGGATTGTCAGAGTATCGGGACCACTGATTGCAACGAACTTGTCCCGTGTGGCCAGGAAATGGATGGCGATTTGTCCGGGCCCGCAGCGCAGCTCCTCTGGAATTCTTTGGTTAATGTTCACCAGATGTACACGGAATTTTATAATGAAATACACAACGCAGCGGCAATTATGAGCTTTTCCCTTGACGATTTTGGCGATAAGTTTGCCCCAATACCGGATCCTGAAGACAACACATGGCTCTTGGTTCTTATCGATTTACTTACCTGGGGCACTGCCGCGGTTGCTGGACCATTCTTCAACTCGTTCCTCAAACGGCAAGCGTACTTTCTTACCAATCCCAACAACTATGACAATGTCAAAGATACTACTATGACCATAATTGGACAGAGTACAACACTGGCCAAGGACCTATTGACTAAAAAGGAGTGAGTTCGCAGTTTTCCCCTACATAGAAGCAATACTAACCATTTGTCCCATGTCCAGCTCCAAGTGGACGGTATCAAAGCAGGATTCCTTCAAGAGCTACATGGGCCAGGTGCTGGATGGCTGGTCGAACCTCGCTTCTGACGCTGTATATTCCATCTTCAGCGGTAACGATACTTCGATCAATCTACTATGGGAGCTGATTTCCGACGGCAAAATGATCGACGGTGGCGTCAGTGATGATTCGGATGGCAGGGACCTCAAAGACCACATTTCAAAGGCCTTCTATGGTTTCACTATCCCCACACTCTGGAGAGTATCCGAGACGTATGCCTTTGTTCTTGACTCCGGGTCTGATTGCGACGCAGAGTATCCCATGGCACAGTATCTGGATAAAGACACCATGGATGCCACCGGCGCATGCTACAAAGGAAAGCGATACTACTTGGTCTACCCCAAGGATGACTCTGAGAAATGCCATTGTGTTTACACCCATACGAAGTGTGAAAAGGTTTGCCAAAAGAACAAATTCAGTATACCACCTGGTCTGGACGCTCTCGATGGTTCCCGATTTGGGAAGATCAAGACAGAGGATCTCATCGCAGGGTATGTGTTCAATCATTTATACTGAGAATCATACAGCTAACAGAAGGAACGTAGCTCCGTCCGCACTTACATCAAGAACGGAAATAAAAACACTGCCGCTGTTATGGACCCTATCTCTGACAACGTCGACACAAGCGATCTGATCGATGTCGATATCACAACGCCTGGTGTTATTCGTCTTCCAGTATGCACACCAGCGCGCGCATATCAATCTTGGGACACAGCGTCCAAGGGATCTAGCCCCTTCTACCCATGCGATTTCCCCCCCGGCAGGAAGGAATGCGAGGAATCGAGCTTCAAGGACGAAACGAGTGGTAAGTCACCGTTGGTGAAGGATTGTCTGGATATTATCAAGAACACACAAGGTGATGGTGGTACGAAGTGGACCACGCAAGTCGTGGGCGAAAACCAACGCGAGATCGCATTTTCTGGCACTTGCGCCTTTGGAGTTGAGGCAACCAAGGTTGATGGGAACGTCCAATTTTACTTTGGCGGACAGGATGTCGCCAACATCATCAATGCTGCTGTTAAGGAGTATAGTAATGACGGTAAGGTTGGCGCCACTGGCGATCTGCACTGCAACGGCAATATCAAGAAGCAGCCTGTCCACTGGGCCATTTACCATACCTAAGTAGTTCATTTATGTCAAGTTAGGTAGTGTGATTACCGAGAAGGGGGGAGTGGCTATTGGATTTGTTTTATATGGCGATAACATAGCTCTAGTATAACTATTAGAAAAGACTTATCACTCCGTATTATTTTCGAGAGTCCTACATCTTGCAATACGCACGAAATGGCATGAGATTTGTGTCTCGCAGCCTTTCCTACTTTTCCTATTGTGGATTGTGCCTGTCCAAACACCGAAAACCTTTGATGTGCGAATGATTTATGCATGGATATATGTAGAAACCATCGACCGGTCATTAATCTTGAAGTAGCCACTTATGATCTAGATTCGAAAGCTCCTTCGATAGAAACTGCTAATTCGGAGTCTCCCCTGTATCAATAGGTATTTAATTCTTTATCAAGCCTAGTAGTCGGGATAAAGTCCCTGTCGGTACTAGTCTTTTTGAAATTTACCTTTTTAAATTCTCTAAGGCCCGGATCTAATCGATATATACGACACGCTCGAAGCGGCGCCCAGTGATTTCTATAGGTATGACATTTAGGGTAGGTACTGACTATTCTAATTAGATAGTACCGCTTATTTGGAATAAATAGTAGAATAAGTAAATACTAAAAAATCATTGAAATAATACCTTTTATGTTCTCATTTTTTAGTAGCCTTACTTTACTAGGTTTAGTGGATCTAAGGTATATTATACGGGATCGATCTTTTTTAAAGTATATAATTCGCACCAGAAATCGACTTGATAGGAAGGAGGGAATACCATACATATCGATCAGGTACCGTGCATATCGATTAGATCCAGGCCTAAAATTCTCTAAATGTTTCTAAACCTTTCTAAACTCACCTAAAGAGAAGGAAGATTCCAGCAAGGGAATTCACGATACAAAGACAAGAACTACCAAGTTTGTTAGTTCAAGAGAGACTTTCGACACAAGCGAAGATGTCCCTGTTCGGCACATGAGTTGGTGGACCGGGATTGTTCTCACAACCAAAGAATCACGTCAGCCAGGGTCCCTCGTTACACATCGCAAAGTGATAGGTATCAAGTTTGTCTTTTACCAGCGGGTAGATGACACTCAGCTGGGACGATCTGAAGGCGACCTCTAGGTCCTCATACCGAACAAAGGTTATGTGGCGGTCGCAATAGGTGCATCCTGGGCCCCTGGTAAACCACTAGAGAAACTCGCACTCTTGCAGCAATCTGTCGAGATGTTATTTACTGCACAGTACGGAAGACAGAATGACATGCGCTTGCACCTAGTGGACCGCTTCCGGTCGAAAAAGTGTGAGTGGCATTTTCCAAATGCAAAAATCATGAATTATTTCTGGAAGGGTCAGATCCCCCGTTTGTAATTCATCATTTCGACTCACTTTCCTTCTCAGCCTTACACTTCGGAGCATCTAACTGTGAAGATGCTTCCATTTCTCGGCATGGCTTCTATTGGAGTGTACAACCATCTTTGTGGCCTCGAAATAGTCCGTTGTAGTGGCGAGCGCTTCACAGTAGGTACTATCAGTTCTGATGGAACTGATATGCGACGCTTGTGGGTCAAGGACGGGTCGCTTCTTGAATGCTATGCGACTGGTCGAGATCATGTGGAGGGTTTGCGACTGATAACTAAGGCTGGAGCCGAACTCGAGATCGATAATTCTGGGAAGAATGAAAAGCTGCTTATGAAATTACCCAAGAATCATAGCATAGGGGGATTCTATTGCAGATAGTCTGGCAGTGGCACTCCCAATGCTGTCTTGAAGTCCTTGGGTGTATTGATAGAGTACGTTGGCCCGTAGTATCTCATGCCCGGCAGTAATGACTAGCGTTCATTTGATGGCTGGTTTCGCAGAATACTACTGTCGACCCTAGCTAGGGTGATCTAGTCTCGACATTCCCTTGTGTATTTATAGAAAGGCAGATCTACAATCTGAAAACTACTTGCGTAATTTCAATGTCAACCCAAACGTATTCAATACCCAAGTCCTGATCCTCTTCCTCAACAAAATATGCTGTCTCCTCGTCGTCATTCTCCTCAGTCCATCTGAATTGGTTTTGCAACCAACGCATGACGCAACAATCAGCGTTTTTATTAGACAGCATCTCTGGGTTACTTGTATCACCGCTGAGGGCTGCTACCAGAATACAGACCCACTGTATCTGTACCGAGTTTTTGAATTCGTCCGCTTCCTCCTTGGATATGTAAAAATGGGAGATTTGTCCGGAGAGGAAAGGGCATGAACCGACGGCAGGCAGTGTCATTCCGTCGGGCAATACAGGCGGTGGATGGCCTGCTTCGTGAAACTCGTTGGCCTCTGCCACTGAATCACCCCAGTTATCTTGGCTGTCGAGGTCCATTTTCTGACCTAACCGTCTCTTGAGTTGAGGCATCCAATGGAACTGCAGCGTGACCCTGACTTGGTCTCCTGCACCGTCAAGTCCCTCTTCCTGCAGCCATGTGAAAGCCCGATATCCTGTAACCCACAAGGCGTATAGCTCATGGTCGATGCAAAGCATGTTCCACACTTTATCAGTAAACCCCACTCCCTTCCAATGACGCAGTCTTGGGTTTCTTCGCCCACAGTCGCCTCCAAGCAGAAAGTTGGGACCTAGTAGGACATCTCCCGTTTCATCGGTATGTTTACTATTATCGGTCCAAGCGAAAGGCAAAACTCGCCAGACCATTGGTTGTGCCCTGCCTGTCACGACACAGATATTGTGATCTCGCATCAACCATTTAAACTCCTCGTCCTTATTGGGAAAGACTTGGTCGGGTTATAGAGATTCCAATCTTCTCACATATCGACCAGAGTCGATGATGATGTTGCTAAGGTATATGTTGTAGCGACGGTATCATTAACTTTCTTTAATATATTAAACTTTAATACATATATTTGTTTTACAACCTTAATCTATTTAAAAGGAAATTTATAAGGTTAACCTTTAGATAAGTAATCGAAAGGAAACGCTAAAACGTTAAATTAGGGTTTAGGTAGGAGGGGGATAAAGTTATTTACTAATAAAAATAGTTTATATTATATAATCGGTTTCAACATAATAATATCTAACAATAACCGCTTCTAGAGCCTTCGATAATTACGAGAACCTTTCGCATATCGACTGTCTCCTACTTTAATACCAAGGGTCTTCACTTCTGGAGGAGGAAGTGCAAACATTTATCTCCGACCATAAGAGAGCTCGCTAGATTGCTCCACTGACCCCTTGAATGCAAGGGCTTGGACTTTGTGTATACGGTATATGTCGATTCGGGATTGTGAACTTTGTAGAGGATTATGTTTGGAGGGCAGTAATAGTGTTTACTCCTGTTCGAGAACTCTATCGTAAATGACTGACATACATTAACCCACCTAAGAAAGGATTGAAGCTCTTCGTAGTACTACCACTCGCAGTAAAGCGAAGACTGGTATTTCCAATACTTGCATGAGTGACTTTCACCCACGTCCTTATCCCTGTAACATGTAATCCCACTGACCCCGTCACAAACCAACTTACCCACTCTATATGCACCGCCCAAGTAGAAACACGAGTGGTCGTAGAGTTTCTTCATGCTAGTAAAAGCAAATGGAAACTTTGCGTCACCAGGCTCACTCAATAGTACTTGCTCGCCCTTGTAGACGTCATCAAACCCACAATATTCAGAAGGTACATCCGCTCCCACCGGCCTCTGCTTGACGGTCCATCTGCCACTGGGAGCTTTGGTGAAGACAACCCTATGCTTCTTCTTAGACGTATCAGGGTTACCACAGCCGTTCAGCCACGCACCGATAGCCCCTGTCCCAGGATCAACGGCAACGTAATCGTGGCGACCGGTTGATTGAAGCTTAGCATATCGGATGTTGGCGCCAGAAGTCCCAACACCTCCGGCGATCTCTCCAGCTTCCTTCCATGTTGGCTTGTTTGGGTAGTTGTTGTACCATACCTTTACGCGACCGTCGAGCCGGCTCGTCCAGACATAATCAGCCCTTCCATCTCCGTTGAGGTCAACAAAGTCGATCTCGTCTGGGGACTGGTTGATGCCAGAAGCATCTGCATCTGGCATGGGAGCGTACTTATCGACCGACAATTCAGGTGCGTAGATATTACGGTAGATGGTAGTACCGCCGTTGTCTTTGAGGAATATGTAATCATCCCGGCCATCGCCGTCGATGTCGGCGATACGCACTCTGCTTCCGGGGCCAAGACCAGATGCGATGGTGTCGATGGCTCTGAACTTCCAGCCTCCTTCCTTTCCGAGGTTGAGGTAGGCTTTGAGTTGGCCCGTTGTCGCATCCAGATCGAGGTAGTCGTCCAACCCGTCGCTATTTGAAGTTAGCCACAAACCAGAACCTTGATATTGAGTCAACACATACCCGTCAATATCACCAAACACCACTTGACTTGCCGGCACTTCACCAATGGAAATCGGTTTACCACTGTTCAATGGCTTCCACAACCACCCCAAAGAGTCTGCATCGTCAACCCCAGCGTTGAGACTAAAGGTGTCGTTAGAGTAAGTTAATGAAAAAATAGTAATGGGACCAACTAGACTGTTGCAGCTCCGGACTTGGGGTCCAGCCAAACGTAATCATCCACCTGCGACGCCATAAATAAAAGAACCGCAAGTTATCATTCACAAATAACTTACCCCATCGCCATCAATGTCTGCAAAGCGAAGGCCATCTATAGCCATGGAATCGTCGGTAAAGCCCCGGTTGTACCATACCGAAAGGGCACCATGCTCACCAATGTACACATAGTCGTCTTTTCCGTCACCGTCCATGTCTGCCAACCTGATAGTGCTCGGCTTCTTTTTGATTCCATCGGCCACTGTCTTGGCGGGACCTTGATTGACAAAAAGTGGGACGCCTTCGTTGTTCGTAGGTTGGTTGAGAAACCCTGTTAAACCACCATCTTCATCCCAGATCAGGTAGTCTGTGACGCGTTGGTCAGTTGAATACAAGCAATGTGGAGGAAACCTTTACCGTCCCGGCCATCTCCATTCATCTGTACTTGAACGTCAGCGCATCTTCAACCTGATTAGACTTATCGACTTACATCGGCAAACACCAGTTTGGAAATATCTTGGACAGCACCTGTGGCGATACCGCCCATAGCATGGAACAGAACGTCTCGTCCTCCAGGTGAGCCGGTATTAAGATGATGTTTCAACGAGCCACCTTCACCAATGTAAACATAATCAGCTCTCCCGTCGCCATTGATATCCGGGAATCGTAGAGTTTCTAGGTTAGCATGTGGCACACCCGAGGCGATCTCACCACCAGGGACGAATTTCCATCCGTTATCCCAGCTCTTGTCAGGACCAAAGTTCCACCACACGCGAACGGATCCCTTGCCAGGATCTACGACAAGGTAATCGTCCAGCTGGTTTGCGTGTTAGTACAGGCCGTGTTTTGCAGGTTTGCAACTTACCCCATCGCCGTTCATGTCCTAGAAGATAATGTTGGCTTTGGCCAGATTGTACATATACTGTAGAAACTTACTGCCAGATAGATAGTCTTTGCAGGACCTACACCGCTGCCAATGATGCCGTTATTGGTACCAGCTTTCGACCAAGGCTTGGGAAGATTGTTAAGCCAACATGTAATCTCGCCGGTTTTTGGATCGATCCAAACGTAATCTAAAGTAGGTAGTCAGTTTAAGCTGCAAGCTCTCTTGCTTTACTCTTCATTGACATACCGGCTTTACCATCACCGTTCATGTCATGCAGTCTGACATAACGATTATCCAACCCAAGGCCCTCAGCAACTTGCCCCTTGGATACCCAGTTCTTGTGGTATTTCCAGTCTCCATTCTTACCAACCCCTCCCTGGGCAATTTTGCCTGTGGCCCTATACCAAGGATTTCCATTGCATGTGACTTGTTTCTTGTTGCCGCCAGTGGCGTACTCAGCGGCCTCTGCGACAGTCTTCTTTGATGTAACTTGAATAGGGCTCTTGCCCCAGTCTGGCGCTGGAATGTTCTTGTCGATACCGCCATTTGTGCCATCATCGTTGTCATTTGGATCAGGTCCAACCGGCGTTTTGATCCAACTACTTGGGATCTGATGGATGAAGCTGTACCAATAATCGCCCATGAGCTTGTATCCGTCGTTGGTAGGATGAATGCAGTCTTGAAGATCGCTCGTCTTGAAAGTTGTGAAGTCGACAGCAAGAACATGCTGTCCGTCTTCGCGTCGTGACTTGACCACTCCCGGGATCAATTTCTGGTACTCCTTTGTCGCCGGTGATTGTCTTTCGTCGCAGGTATCAATAATCATTGCAACCAAGATAGTTGCATCTGGGCATGCCTTGATAATCTTGTCGATGAGCTGTCCCAATCTCTCAACCGCTTCCTTCGGGTCATTGCCTTCTTTCGAGATGTCGTGATTTGGGTTCATGTCGTTCGTACCGGCCGCAAGGAGAACGATATTGGGGCGCTGTTTAAGGGACGGTTCTACGTGGTCAGAGATATATTGGATCGTCTTTCCAGACCATGCTGCCTACGAACGAATTAGATAGGTGTGATTGGTGTGGATTGTAGCCTACATAGTAGCCATCACTCATAGAACCTGAAGACTCTGTTCCAGCAAACACAACATTGTCTCCTGTGAAGTAGCTCTTAGCATATTATTCCTCAAGGAATAGCGGAAGATATCTTGCTTACTAGATAGGTCCTTCTTCAACTGGCCGCGGTATCCGTTACCATCCCCTCCATTCCTGTCGCTTAGGTACCCGACTGTGATGGAGTCACCAACTGGAAGGATTCGCAGTTTGGTACCCTTACTCACTGCCTCTCCTGCTTCGACCTTCTTGTATTTCAGAACTGTCTTCCCGTCGGAAGGTTGGATCGGGCAGGAGGACACCGATGTATCAAGTAGTGGCTCCGGCTGCAGCCCGTTCTCTTTCGCTAGGCGGTTGGAGACGTGGAAGAGTACAAGATTCGCAATGAGTTCGTGCAGCAGTATCTGGGGATGGAATACACGCCCATAACTAGGCAAAAAGGTGTTAGTATCTGTAACAACCACCTAGTTCCTGCTTCTTCACTTACCCGTCAGGCAACAAATTTGGCACATCTTCAGTTGCCCCTTGTGCTGCAACTTGCTGGGCCTTTAATTCTGAGGTGGTTTCGATCCTTTGTGCCTCTCTGAATTTGACATCCGGGGCAACAAACTCAGTCGCTCGTGCAAACATGTTCATGTAGCCAGAAAACGACCCTTTCTTGTACTCGACAGTACTTCGCTTCCAAGGATTAGACCCCCATGGATCAAATGTGTCCAGCTCATAAAACATTAACTCGGGTCTGTACAACATTAGCAGTGGATGAGGTAATGATTTGTAGATCTCACCTTGTATTGCTCTCGGTCGAAGCTTCGTCAATGCCATTTTCACAATACCGACCTTTGAAGTGACCGACATACTCATCATAATTGACAAACATAACGTTATCGCCAGAATTCTTCACGGCAAGTTCCTGTGAGAACTCATTAGCTTTTGCAGCCACTTGAGAGTATTGGGTGAGCTTACTATCTTTTGATTCATAAGATCCACCAATTGATTCATTTCCCTTCGTCGCAACTCTTCAAGTCGCGCTGCAGGTTGCCATATGTTGTATGATTTCTAGGCGTAAATTGTAAGTACGTGAGCTCCAAGTTTTCATGACTGACTTACAAATATCCATGTTGACCATGACACCTTGTCGCAAGCCGACCCATAGTCGGTGCTCCAGAATTTGGCATATCTAAAGCTCAATTAGTCATTTACCTATCAGTGCTCAGTTGAACAAATTCTTACCCTGTGTAATATATCACACCGCTGTGGATTGAGAGATCAGTAAGATATGACCAAGAGTACGATGTGGAACTTACCCCGACGCCAGCTTCTTCTTGGCAGCTTGAATGACAGAGTCCAGCCTTTGCGAAAATTCATTACTGTTGATGATGTCCTTGGAAGCCTTGAGCTGACCTAGGCACCCACGCGCTGAGGCATCCCAGTCCCAGCCCTTGGCCCATGGCTCGCCTTTCATCTCTGCGACCTTGCCAACTGTTGAGTGTTGGTCGTTTAATGCAAACCATTGGAACACACATTGGTTGAGAATATTGACAAGCTCAGCGTCGTTTCCTCCTAGAATATTATGTCAATACCGTAAGCGAGCTACCTGGGGGCCGGTGTCTCAGTTACCTGCAGACAGAAGTATGACTTGCTGGCCAGAGTCGATGCTGGGCAGTTGATCCTCAATCACATTCTTTATGGCGGCACCAGAGCACGATTTGAACTGGAACTTTCGCTTTGAAGCGTCACCAAGCCTCTCGTCCTGGTTGATAAGGTAAGGGTAAGAGTGGTCGTAACGCCGGCAGTTCTCATCTAAGAACCTTTAGACCATATATTTTTGGGCATTAGATTTAACGGAACTTACCGCCTTCGCCCTGTAGACCATGTCCAGCTCCTATACCAGCTGAGTAGGAATCTCCGACAGCAGCCAGCTTCTTGATGAATGTCAAGTCATCAGGGTTGAAGAAGTCGTTCGTGTCTCGAGAAAAGAGATTACTCATGGGCATGGACCCAAACTGTTGTAAAGAAGGGGCAGCTGCCACATGGCCAGAGGCCATGAATATAGTCAAGAGGTAGGATAGTCGATTCATCACGAAGGTTTGTTCAAAAACAAAGTCCAGAGTCATTACTCAGAGACAAATGGTTCCTTCGGACGCAACCTCTTTTAATCAATGTATTGTACTTGGAGTGGGACCTGTATCGCAGGGTTCAACAAAACTCTTACGTTTCCTCCGCCTTTCTAAATCGAGCTTGACGATTTACGCGTCGTTAACATAATTTGAACCCGAGACTGGTGCTCTCCACCAATCCTGCGTGATATTATTATTACAATGTGTTTCAATTAGGCCGAGACGCCCGTAGACGAAACACAGTGGCGGAGGTACCGGTGGCATGTATATTGAGGTTGACTGGGCACAGAACCAACACATGAGCGATTTAATTTGCGACTATCCTATGATCTGAGGAGGCTTTGCAAGGATCGTCATGCATTGTCCCATTCTAGAAATGTCGAAAGGCTCGTGCAGACGCAATGGTAAGTCGAACCAACAACTCTGTTTCATTGCCTCTTTAGCGCTATTGGAATGACCAGTAAGCTCTAGTCTTATTATCGCTATACCGGGAGTGTCGCCGTGAATGCTTACATATTTTAGTTGTTGGTTGTTGATTCTAGCAAAAGCTCGTATCAACATCCACTTCGTAATGAGTCGTGATTGATCGGTTTCATAAATGAGTTTCCCCTACTCAACTTGCAACCAAAGTGACAATGAGGCTACACATGAGGACCACTAACAACAGACTTCATGGGTTCTCGGCAGTTGATCTCTATGGAAAGTCGTAACCCTTTAATCTTGGATAGTTGCAATTCCGTAATCCTCACGCCAATGATCCCGGCCAGCACATATCATCTGAGAATCCGGCAATGCCGGGCCTTCGGAGCATTGGGCGGTGTATTCTCTGGTCGGGATCAGGGTCTTGAGGCCATTGAGAGACATGTCTCGAAATCCCACCACCTTGATTGTATTTAGAGGTGGTCATTTCCTTAAGCTAGATTGTAGTCAAGATGTCAGGCATTCCTTGAGCTTGAATAATTTTTCATCATGCCTTCACTCTTGTGCACCCTTCAGTTGGTAGCATTCTTTATCTTGTCACTCTTTGGGCATACCCTCCAGGCCGCCGATCTAAGCACTCGCCATCCTCCTAAAGGTGAACTTAAAATCCGCCTCGATTATGGGCTTGCAACCCAATCAAAAGCTCGGGTAGAGCAAAAGCACAAATGGGTGTATTCTTCTTATTTAGTCTTCAACGAGCCAGTTTCTTCCATCACTGATGGTCAATTGAAAACGATGGCAATAAATGCTTACCGAGAAATGGAGGCTGAGGTACTCCAATACAAACCTGTGGCGCCACCACGAGGCGGCAAGAAAGCAATACTTCCCGGAGTCATCACTATCATGGCGTTCGACAACAAGATCATCTTGTCTTCCTCACAAAAAGGAAATACCGGGTTTATAAGCGCATGGCCAGACAGCCCTGTCAGCTTATCCCTAAATCGTTGCAGTGCCCTTTGGAAGGAACGTGTACTTGCAAACCCGGAAAATGACGCAGAGCCTGTCCAGGACCACAGAACTGGGGCCAAGTGCGGCGAGGTCACCGCCTTTCATCAATACTATATGACACATGACCAGCCTATTCCGGATTTAAGTCCAAAAGCGCGTGTCACGACAGTTTTCAAGTTTAGAAGAGACATCTATCGTGTCATCCCTCCGTGTGGTACCGATCACGACGGAAAGGCCAGCAAGGTTAGCACAAGAAATTCCAATGCACACGCAAAAACCAATAGCTACTCCTGACATGCTAATAAGTGAATAGGAAGAATGGGGTTGCAATTTGCTAGTCCCGGATCAAAATGTCGATTACTTGGGAGATGTTGAGGAAGAACCGTATGAACTAGATAAGATTGCGGGAGGTGTAATGAGATTTGGGCAGATTTCTATGTGTACGAAGAACAGAATTCTTTGGGATGATGAGTAGATTAAGATTGCGGTTGATTCCCAGGTATTTGTTGAGGTATCTACGATCTTATCTAGAGACTTTGTGTAGAAACGTGGTGCAGTTTTCACCATCTTGGATAATGATAGTACACGGGACTTATCATTTGTCTTGCAAATTTGATACAGGATGCAGGACGACAAACAGGCTCGAACATTATCACCTAGCCAAGATGCCACAGGGTCTTAACGATGGCTGAACACATTTGGAAAGTAAACCTGAAATAATAAACTCCTAGCATCAATGAATAAATAGAGGGGTGGTTCCCACTTGGTCAAAGAATTTCTATTCAGTATCTGGCTCGCCATCTAATAACAAATTGAAACGAGCTCCTAGGGAGTCAAGCCTATCCTTGTAATCCTGGCTCATCTCCGGCGCATAATACGATCGCGGCAGACTGACACTCTTCAACTTGGTGACATGCGATAAGGAGCCACTTTCTAGTTCCATCTCGAAAGACGATATCATCTCGCCATCCGGATCCTCTGACATCTCGTCTCCGATATAATAGTAACCCAGCGTTAGGTGCTCTAAGCTATCTGGGAGCGCAGGTCCGACACGAGGAGTGTCAGGGAAATTGTCCATACCGATCAGAAATGACCACGGAGTATTGAGAATCCTCAGCTTGCGCATTCCGCATAGTTGATTCAACGACGCTTGGAACTCAATTTCAGGTGGTTCATAATCACCCCACGATACTGCAGGAAATGTGTCGGCTGTAATTTCTAGCTCCTCGAGGGACATGCGGACGTAAAGAAACGCTTCAGCCATCACATCTAACATAACAACGTGAGTGCTGACTCCCCGGTCAACGTCAGGTCGGTAGACCCAGTTGTAACGCAGTTTTTTTAAGTTGTTGGTTGCAGACAAGATTGGACCAAGACGAATCTCTCGCAGTCTGAAAAGCTCAAGGGATGTTAAAAATGATGCATTTGGAGGCATAGAGCAGGGCCACGAGAACTGGGCAGGGTTGTCGATTGGGACAGAAAGATGCTCAATCATGGGTAAGTAAAATAAGGAAAGAGCTTCTGCTGTATTTTCCGGGTGGAGATTGGCGTGTTCGTCTTTCTTTGGTGCAATACTAACGGATCTTAAGCAAGAAAAGATCTGTAGATAGCCTCCGGTCTGGCTCTGCGATTTTCCACAGAGAGCCAGCCGGAACACAGTCCGAAGGGAGACTGTCTTGTTGACCCAATTTGCACAAAGGCGGAGCTTTTCGAACATTGGTAGGAGCGAAATAAGAATAGCGGCGACGGTGTCCGGACACCCAGATTGGGCTCTGTCTATCCAAGCATCAACGTCTGATTGCGGAAGGTCAAGACTTTGGATAGCGGCAGTAAGCTCTTTGAAAGGAAGTGAGGGAATGGCGGCTGGCGCTGGTTTCTGTCCTGGATAAGGGGGATTCAAAGAGTCGCTAAAGTCATGGCCAGCAAACTCAAGACTGCGGATATGATTGCATAGGTCTTGCCTTTGAAGAAGAGTCCGAAGGAGTTGAACATGGGCGACAGGTGGAAGATACTTCCTGGTCCATGCGATCTGAATGGCAGAGTAGACTAAAGGTTCGCTGAGGTTATGCAAGACCCGACTCGTCATGCAGAGGTTTGCTAGGGCAGCCTGTGGAAGGAACCCAGCAATTGTAAGCTGAAGCTCTTGGGGACAGTCGAGAAGGGAAAGTTGCTTCATCCTTGGGTGTGATGCGGTGGGAGTCAATGTGCAGGAGTGAGATTGACCGTTGGTGTCAATGCTTTTAAGAGGAGCTGAGAAATGGTTGACCCATATTTACAGTTATCAACAGCATTGCAGATACACTGACAGGCGCTAGGGTCTGAAACATCACCCCTGGGATAATCCAAGGGCCAAGTGGAACTGAAGACACTTCCCCATATTTCTTCCAAGGGGAGGGGCTGAGGTCTAGCCACAATAGAAGTACCGTGGGTGGTCGGTAAAGCACATGTCACAGCTCAGCGTGGTCAGTATGACGCTGAAATTCAGTGGCCACATGCGCTCTGTTGCCATTTGGTTGGCGACGATGTCAGGAAGGTTGTGCACGATCCAGAGGAACATAGAAAGAACTCGGGAGGGAATGATTTTCAAGCTGTTGTATGGACTGGATGGCTCTATTTAGAATAGTATTCTGCAATCCTGCGACACACGTGTTGGCGACCTTATCTTCAAGATATATATCTGGTTCGGATGATGGTTTCGGATAAGCATGACCCATCGGTGGGAAGCTGATAAACATAAATTCTCAAACTAAAGTTATTTGCGCCGAGAATAAGGCGGGGTCACTGGTCACTTATTAGCACGGAATCCCGGCTCTTGATTCAAACACAAGATTGGATGAAGGATTTATCCGTCATGAGGGGAATTTGCTTTTCCGCGTCTTAGCGCAATGCCAATCCCAGTGTGGAGTCGTAGATATCCGTCCATCGCAAGATATATAGCTTGCATGAAATAGGTCCCTTGCTGTTTTCTTTATTCGTAATTCGTCATACCACTGATACCATGACCATCAGACACGATTCAAACGCCGTCGAGGCGCACAAGCCCCTTGTGCAACAGCCCTCGCAGGCGAAGTTGTTTACCCTTGATGAGATGATCAAAAGACGCGCTGCAGAATTGGGTGATACAATTTTGATGGGTGCGCCCGAGAGCGGAGTTGACGATTTCAAGGAGCATAGCGCTGTAGCCATCGACAGATATGCTGATGCCGCGGTTGCTAAACTTCAGAGCATGGGCTTGAAGTCGGCGGTAAGTGAAGTCATCGTGATATGAAGATAATGTACTGACGACTGTAGGACCCAGCACTTGAAAAAGCACCAGTCATAGGCATTTTGGGTCAATCGGGTATTCATGTGGTTATCCAAATCATCGCCCTCAACCGGCTGGGCTACTCCTCATTCCTCATCTCAACACGTCTTGCATGTCCTGCTATCACGCAACTTCTTAGCCTGTCCAGTTGCAATATCATCCTCACCACACCAAACTTCCATCCTGTTCTCAAAGAAGTGCAGCAAAATCGGCAATTAGACATCTTGCCTCTGCTGCAAAATGCAGACTTGTACGGCAAGGACGCGCCACGATTCGCACGGCAGTACAACCCGGAGATTGAGTCTCGTAAAGTTGCTGTCATCATTCACTCTTCTGGCTCAACTGGTCTGCCCAAACCCATATATCTCACCAACTCCAGCTGCATTGGAGCTTTTGCAGTGCATATGAACATGCGAGCTTTTCTCACCTCGCCTCTATTCCATAGCCACGGTTTCTATGAGACGTTCAGATCCATCTACTCTGGCAAACCCATATACTACACCAACTATGGTCTACCTTTGACAAGAGAAACCGTCATTGCGCAGCTCAGGGCGACGAAACCAGAGATCTTCCACTGTGTTCCTTATGTCATTAAGCTCCTTGCCGAGAGTGAAGAGGGTATACAAGTATTGAACAATACGAAGCAGGTTCTCTACGCCGGTAGTGGATGTCCTGACGATCTTGGCGATCGATTGGTTGAGAGAGGAGTCAATCTCTGCGGAAACTACGGAGCGTGAGTGCTTCAAACACCACCAGTTGATGCATACTAACAATTGACAGAACCGAAACTGGCAGACTTGCTACGTCTGCACGCCCAGAAGGTGACAAAGCGTGGAACTATATCCGAATACTTCCTCCAGCAGAACCGTACACTGTCTTTGACGAAGTCGCTCCAGGACTGTTTGAGTGCGTTGTCCTTGATGGTCTTCCATCCAAGAGTACCACAAACTCCGACAACCCACCCGGATCATTCCGCACACGGGATCTTTTCACCCAGCATCCAACAAGACCCATGTTATGGAAGTTCGCATGTCGTCTTGATGATCGCTTTACCCTCATCAACGGCGAAAAGGTCCTCCCGATTCCCATCGAGGGACGTATTCGACAGGAGGAGATTGTGAAGGAGGCTATTGTCTTTGGTGATGGCAAGACTTACCCTGGCATTCTGATTGTCAAAGCTGATCGGGTGGCTGATATACCTGATGACGAGTTCCTTGACGCTATCTGGCCTTCTGTCGAAGATGCCAACTCACGCGCTGAATCATTTTCCCGAATCCCCAAGGAGTTGGTTGTCATTGCCCCGGCAGATGCGTCATATCCACGAACAGACAAGGGTACCTTTATTCGGGTCCCTACATATCGCCAATTCGAGAAGGAAATTGAAGCTGCCTATAGCGTATATGAAGGTCAGGGCGACCAAGCCGGCTCACTATCCCTCGAGGGCCAAGAGCTGGAAGGCTACCTCATGGAACGATTAAAGACCAAGTGCGGCGTGGATATTGAATCTTCAGAAGCAGACTTCTTTGCCTCGGGAGTAGACAGTCTTCAGTGCATCCAGATGTGGAGTCTCATCAAGCGAGAGATTGACCTCGGTGGTAGACAATCTGAGCTTGGTCAGAATGTTCTCTACGAGACAGGCAATGTCAAATTACTTGCTCGCCAGATTGAGAGGTTGCGAACTGGCGTTGGTAACGAGGGGCGAGATCAGTTGGCAGTCATGGAGAAATTGATCGAGAAGTATTCCTCCTTTGAGCCCCATGTTACTGTCTCTGCGCCCCAGCCCGAGAAGGAGCTTATTGTAAGTCTGAAACCCATAGCTCCCATGTACAGGGCTAACGAAGATAGCTTCTCACTGGAGTAACTGGTGCTCTGGGTGCCCATGCCCTTGCTCAACTCACGGCTCGACCCAACGTCGGCGCTGTGTGGGCTTTAGTTCGAGCTACCAGCGATACCGCAGCGACCGATCGAGTATACAGCTCACTACAGGCTCGCGGTCTTTCATTGGACGAAGAGCAGCGCAGCAAAATCCTCTCCCTCCCCTGCGATCTTAGCCGCTCAGACCTCGGCCTGAGTGAATCCCGAGTCGAGGAGCTAGGAACCAAACTTACAACCATCATCCACAGCGCTTGGGCTGTCAACTTTAACATTTCTGTTCAGAGCTTCGAGGACCAGCACATCAAAGCCGTGCACAACCTCATCCAGCTGAGTCTCTCAGTCAAGACACCCCAGCCAGCTCGTTTCTTCTTCTGTTCTTCTGTGTCATCAGCTGGAGGATCACCTCGACCGGGACAAGTTCTTGAAGCTCAAGTACCATCGCCTCGACACGCGCAACACACTGGCTACGCAAGATCTAAGTATGTTGCTGAGCATATCACTGGTAACGCGCGAAAAAATGCTGGGGCTCCGGCGAGAGTGCTACGTCTGGGACAGTTGGTCGGCGATACTAAAGTGGGAGAGTGGAATACTACTGAGGGCGTTCCTTTGATGATTCAGACAGCTGTTACGATCGGCGCTCTCCCAGCTCTGAACGAGGTAAGCTACTTGATAAAACTCCAACGATTCGTCTTGCTAATATATGACAGGAAATGACGTGGCTTCCAGTCGACCTCGCTGCGTCTGCAATTCTAGACCTCGCCAGCCTCAGCAGTAAACCGACAGCAGACCGATCCTTGGACTCGGATCTAGTCTACCACATTCTGAACCCCGCACGCTTCCACTGGACACGCGAAATGCTACCGTCCATGGAAAAGGCCGGGTTCAAGTTCGAAACGCTTCCGACAAGCGAATGGATGGACCGGTTGCGTAACTCCGACCAAGACCCTTCAAAGAACCCTCCTATCAAGCTACTGGACTGGTTCGAGGGCAAGTACGGTAACAAAGCGGCCTCTTCGGCGGAGAAGGGGCCACTCGATTGTTTGACGGAGAAGTCGAGACAGGATAGTGAGACTTTGAGGAATGTGCCTGATGTTACAGATGTCGATTATGTCAGGATGATGCTGGAAAGATTACAAGCCCACTGGAAGCAGCAGATTTAGGGGAATGAGCTTAGAAGGCGTAAGGTCAATTTGGTTTATGAACTTGAGTAAATCTATTATGCTGTCTATCAATTCTATTTGAAGCAAGAGTATCTGATCATTCGCTGGGCTGTCGCTATGCTGTCGCTATGCTGTTCTTATGCTGTTCTTTTGCTGTTCCAAATGCAGAGTTTTTCTATCAACCTTCCCGATGTTCTTCATCCTCAGTCTGAACCTGTTGCTCCGACAATCGCGGGTTCCTCAATGCCAATGAAAATATTATCATTGGGATACAAATGCATATTCCTGCAATACACAATAGTCTTTGTACAGAACTATAGCTGTCTATAATGGCATCGCGTATAGCAGTCCCGACAGGATAATGAGGCATTACTGCAAACGGCGAATTGTATATGGTTTTTGCCAGGTCTTCGTCGGGTTGGAAAGCCAGATTCCTCTTCAATTCTTTGTAAAGAGTCTGTGTCCAGATGGCTCCGGAAAGGCACGTACCAAAGGCGCTGCCGACGTTGTAAAAAGATAGGTAGAGGCCTGTGAGGATGGCCACGTGTTCGCGAGAGGCGGAAGCTTGAATGGAGGCTTGAGTTGGGTAAGCGAAAAATCCACCAGCTACACCAAGAAGAATCTGCGCTGCGATTATGCCGTTTTTGGAGGATGCTGAAGATCCGCCGGGGTAGAATATCAAGACTCCGAATGCAGCCATAAACAGAAATGTGCCTCCCACGATAATGAGCTTGAGTCGACGGATCTTGTAAATGACGAGACCTGCTAGAACTCCAGTGATGACTCCAAAAAAGGAGAAAAAGGACAGGATTCGAGTGGCATTCTCAATGGAAAAGTCGAAAGCCACGATGAGGATGGTGTAAAGGTAGTTGCCTTGGGTACACCAGGCTAGGTTAAGTAGACTTCGAACTGCCAGTGCAGACCAGACGCCCCTATCCCGCAGGAGATGAAATGGGATGAGGGGGTATCTAGCGCCGTACTGCTCCCAGGTGATAAAGGCGATCATGAAGCACACTCCCAAGACCAGAGGGAGAATGATATACCAACTGCGCCAATGGCTAGCCGTACCACCAGCGACTGTCAAGGGGGCGAGGATTAATGAGAAGGCGACAACAAGAAGAACCAGTCCGACAATATCAAGCTGGTGGAATAGATCTTCCCGTCCCTTTTTCGTCTTGAGCGAAACCAACACGACCTCGTCGCTCTCTTTGACGCTTTCGGTCTCCCACGTTCGTCGCTCCAGGAAGTAAAGGCAGGATAGAAGAGGCAGCGAAGCAATAGGGTATATGATAGCCCACATGCCCAGACCCCATCTCCAGCTCGTGGTGCCTAGTACTGCGGATGTTATGTTTCCGCTGATCCAGGTGTTGATCAGGAAGGGAACGGCGGGGAGGTAGCTGAAGAACACGCGCGCTCGCATGGAGGAAAAGTCGGCGATGAGAACTTCGAGCAGGAGCACAATGCACGTGAAACCAGTTTGATAAATCATCGACCCGGTGCAAAAGACCTCAACCGACTGAGCGCTAGATTCGATAGCTATCCCCAAGGTGTAGAGAACGGTGGAGATAGCAATGACCTCGAACCGGCCAAAGACATCAGCGATCTTTGCAGCGGTCGGCTGAACCGCGACGGCGATAACGTTGCGCAATACGTTAATCGTTGAGAGATATGAATGTAGATCGAAGCTCGATGTGGCGTAGGATTGATATGCTAGGCGAGTTTGACTCTCGAGACCATATGCGTAGCCGACGAGAAAAATACCGACGAAAAGCCACACGCGGTGGGCAGTTGTGAGATTTCGCGATACAACCGCCATGCGCGCTACACCCGCAGATAATCGTTTCGCGTTCGGTGGTCGAGAGACGTTCTGTGGAAATGCATCAGATGATGACCCGGCCGCGCCCAACAATGGCGCTGTTTCGGGTGACGACATGGCAAAGTGTGTGTGCAAAGTTTTGTGAAGGAGCAAAAAAATTGCCGAAACAGATGCGATTTTCAAAGATCCATATAGGGAAGGGTCCATGGATCATCTGATTCACAGCGGCATTTTCTCAACCCCCTGTCACCTGTCCTGTTGCCTGAAACTGGGTATGACTTGGCCTTGTGACGAGCATGACAAAGCTCGGGCACCGAAATCTGATAAGATAATACAATCCAGTCCAATCGCGGCGGATCTAGCCGTCAGCTATAAGTGGGCACCGCCGATTGACGCCATTGTTGCCCAAGGTTTCGGTAAGTAGATCGGATATGTCCAGTTATCTGATCAAAGTGTCGATGTCTGTTTGTAAAAGACTGGTACATTTGATGTCTTGCATATTTTCCCATCTACGGTTGGTGAAATAGCGCATTAAATTACAGAGGTGAAGCGGCGTTTAGAACTTCTTAGTAACAAGCTAGAAAGCCAGGTGACTTGAGTGAAAAGTCTACTCACCGCCTTGAACGTCAGGCCTCAATGACGTTTCTTTCTCCAATTTCCATCTTAGTTTCGGGCATCACATTACAAGTGAAAGTGGGGGGAAAGATAGAAGAGGGTCATTCTTACTGGAGAATAAAGGATTAATACATGGGAGTATTATAGGGTATTATACTTTTATGAATGATTTGTCTGCTTTTAGTACGGTCTTTATTAATTTATGATTATACGT
>JAAGWP010000625.1:0-22417 GCA_013266165.1 Fusarium graminum
CCATCTCGGTTCCCAAGGGATAATATGTAACGGCAAATGAATCATCGATGAAGAAGACCGAATATCTCCGATACGCATTCAAACGATTTTTGTTGTGGAATCCGTGGAGCCGACTAGCATTAGGGGGACTACTTCACTTTGCCATTCAGTTAGTTACCCTGGACGATGAATGTCTGTATTACATCATTGTCGGCTATGTTAACGCGTATGATAATTAACCATTTTACTGTCGTTATACTTAAAATGCTCTAAGGCTTTATAATGAACCATACGCTTGACGAGAGTTTGAAGAAAGGGCTTCGAAAATTCAATATGATTTACGACACAGGGTTGTGTGTACTTATTATAGAAGCTGTCATCAATAGCAGCATGCATTCCCGCCATCGTCAATCCTGGATACCCGATATTGAAACAATTTTTGGCTATACATGAAACATCCATGCGCTTGAAACAATATCCTGGAAGTTAAAAAGATGAGCTATAACTGGACACAAAAATTATGATCACGCTGGGGATCGAACCCAGAATCTTCTGATTCGTAGTCAGACGCCTTGCCATTGGGCCACGCGACCTGTTTTATTGCTTGAGGACATCTCCACTCGCAGAGTACATGTGGCTGATATCGAGAAGGAGCTGACATGGACGCCACTTTTCCAGTCAATCCTTGCTGCTGATTGCCCCTAAAACAGTCATTGTAACGACGCTATCGAAGAGCTGGCGGGCTGGACCAGGCTGAAGTGGGGTGTCATCGACTGGCTTGGAGCTGACGCCAGGGGGAAACTTACGGGAGCAGCTGTTTAGCGCAAACAACTGGCCCCTAGCCGTAGAGCATATGTGGCATTTCAGGGGACATCCATTCAGGTCGTGTCGTGTAATATTCTTAGAACCACCACAACGCCAGTTTCTTTGGCCTCGGGATAGTCTTTTTATCCTTTTTTCCCTCTCCTGATTATTTTTCTTCCTTCGACCTGTGTTTCATTTCACAAGCACAGGGTTTTGCCATTTGCAGGCGTCTTATCTAAATTGGCAACAGCTCCTTCGTTGAAGCTGGTGTTTTATCCCTTGAGTCTCGACAGCTCGTCCAATCTTTTTTCTTCTCCCTCCTGTCGAGCTTTACCAGCTGCACCCCTTTGGTCTACATCATACACACATTCAACAAACCTTTCGATTTAAATTCCGAGCCGATATACTATACGATTGAATCATGATGGCTGCCGACAAGGCCGCCGTCGCCTCAGGCGCTGATCTGGGCGATGGTCTCAGACAGCGTCCTGTCGCTGGACAAGTTGGACTCCAGCCCCAAGCTCCTCAGCCCGTGGACAACAAGAAGTTGGTCAAGAAGGTATAGTTTCTCTGTTCAAGCGAATTGAACTGAGCCATCACTGACCGTTTTCGTAGGAGCCTTCGTTCCTCCAAATCCTCGACCGCTGGGAGGTTATCATTGCTCCTCTGATCTTTACCCTGTTGGCTCTCTTCACTCGGTTATACAAGATTGGTATCAGTAACATTGTCACCTGGGACGAGGCTCAGTATGTCGAATTGAATCCCCCCTGACATTGGACTTTGCTAATTTCTCTATAGCTTCGGAAAGTTCGGTTCCTACTACATCAAGCATGAGTACTACTTCGACGTCCACCCTCCCCTCGGCAAGATGCTCGTCGGTCTCTCTGGAGTTCTCGCTGGCTACAACGGTACATTCGAGTTCAAGTCTGGCGAAAAGTACCCCGAAGAAGTCAACTATACTATCATGCGTATTTTCAATGCAGCTTTCGGTATTCTCTGCATCCCTCTGGCCTACTTCACTGCTCGAGAGCTCAAGCTTCGACGTCCTGCTGTTTGGCTCGTCACCCTGATGGTTCTTTGCGAGAACTCTTACACTACCATCAGCCGTTTCATTCTGCTCGACTCCATGCTGCTGTGCGGTACTGTAGCCACTGTCTTCTGTTGGTCCAAGTTCCACAACCAACGCAACAACAGCTTCGACCCCGAGTGGTTCTTCTGGCTTTTCATGACTGGTCTCAGCATTGGCTGTGTTTGCAGTGTTAAGCTTGTTGGCCTTTTCGTTACTGCCCTCGTCGGTATCTACACAATTGAGGACCTTTGGCGCAAGTTTGGCGATACCAAGATGCCTGCTGTAAGTGATCTTATACCCTGTGGCCATTCATAACTGACAAGCAATAGACAACTCTTGGTGCCCATGTCGTTACCCGCGTTGTTGGCCTGATCGTTATTCCTTTCCTCATCTACCTCCTGTCGTTCGCCCTTCACTTCGCCATTCTTGACCGCACTGGTCCTGGTGATGCCCAGATGAGCTCTCTCTTCCAGGCCAATCTCAAGGGTACTCAGGTCGGAAAGGACAGCCCACTCGAAATTGCCCTCGGTTCCCGCGCGACTATCAAGAACATGGGATATGGCGGTGGTCTTCTTCACTCCCACGTCCAGACTTACCCTGAGGGCTCTAAGCAGCAGCAGGTTACTTGCTACCACCATAAGGATACCAACAACGACTGGTTCTTCTACCCCAACCGCCGAGAAGAAGACTACAGCCCCGAGGGTGATCTTCGATTCATTGGTGATAACTCTGTCATCCGACTCATCCACGCCCAGACTGGTCGCAACCTTCACTCTCACGACATTGCTGCCCCTGTTTCCCGAGGTCACAAGGAGGTTTCCAGCTACGGTAACCTGACTGTCGGCGATGAAAAGGACCACTGGAAGGTTGAGGTCGTTCGTGATACTGCTTCTCGAGACCGTAGCAAGATCAGGACCCTGACCACTGCTTTCCGTCTCAAGCATGAGGTCCTTGGCTGTTACTTGCGAGCTGGTAATGTCAACCTCCCTCAGTGGGGTTTCAAGCAGATTGAGGTTACCTGCACCAAGGAAAACAACCCCCGTGACACCTACACTCACTGGAACGTTGAAGCCCACTGGAACGATAAGCGTAAGTCCTTGTTGGGAGCTCTCTTTTATTCTTGTACTGACATCATCTAGTTCCTCCTGCTGAGGCTGGCGTTTACAAGTCGCCTTTCTTCCACGACTTTGTTCACTTGAACGTGGCTATGATGACCTCTAACAACGCTCTGGTTCCCGACCCTGACAAGCAGGATGACCTTGCTTCCAAGTGGTGGCAGTGGCCCATCCTTCATGTTGGTCTCCGTATGTGCGGCTGGGCTGACGATATCGTCAAATACTTCCTTCTCGGCAACCCTCTCATCTACTGGGGCTCTACCGCTGCCCTCGGTGTCGCTGGCCTAGTCATCGTCTGGTATATCCTCCGATGGCAACGAGGCTTCAAAGACCTCAACCAGGATGAGATCGACCACATTCACTACTCGGCTGTGTACCCCTTGGCCGGCTGGTTCCTCCACTACCTTCCCTTTGTCATCATGGCTCGTGTGACTTACGTGCACCACTACTACCCTGCTCTTTACTTTGCCATCCTCAACTTTGGATTCCTTATTGACTGGTTCACTCGCAACCGCAACAACACCCTCAAGGCCATTGTTTATGGTGTCCTCTACACTGTCATCATTGGCCTTTACATCTACTTCATCCCCATCTGCTGGGGAATGACTGGCAGCCACAAGGAGTACAAGTACATGAAGTGGTTCGACAACTGGCGGGTTACTGACTAAATGGTTGATCCACTGATGGTGTGAACAATGATTTTACTTATGATCACACATAGTGATCGAGAGAAGCTGTCTTATGCATCGTCATGCAGGCACGTTTGTATTATTCGGGTTTCGGAAATGTATTGCAAGGATATAGAAGTGGAAATTTCATGGAAAAGACGGCTCGCATGAGTTCATGGGGACAGCGAGGCACGGGGGGACAAAAAGACGAAACAGAGTCAGCAGGAGAAACCGCGCAATCACATATTGAACCTTACGTTGGTAATGCAATATGAGTGTTATTTTTGTTGTGTTCTTAATAATGGTGGCCTGGGCGAGGCCGACGATGTATTATGCATTATTGTACAATCCATACTGAGCTTTCCATGCACTTATTCCATGATGACGACGTTTGCTGGCTGACTGGGTATCATGATGCGTCGTATGCCTGTAGATCATTGTGTTCTTCCTCCTCTTCGCCGGCTCTCCATTTGCGCTCTTAACAACAGCCTCCTCCTGTTGATTTACTAGCATCACCCGAAAGCTTGACCTGACGGTTTCCACCAGCCCCTGCACCCTTGACGCCAGATCTTCTATCGTTGAGATCATATTTGCCCGCCTGGATGTTATTGTATATCCTCTCCGAAACACGCATGAAAGCCTTCTCTACATTCTCGCCACTCTTTGCGCTTGTCTCAACGTATTCCATGATTCCATTGCGCTTGGCCCACTCCTCCGCCTCCTCGCGGGTGACCTCTCGTTTGTTGTCTTCCTGTTGTGTCAGATCGGCCTTGTTGCCCACCAAGATAACCACGATATCGGGCTCTGCTATCTGTCGTAGATCATTGAGCCAGTCGGTAACGTGCTGGAAGGTCTGTTTGCGAGACAGATCGAAAACAAGCAGTGCGCCGCTTGCGCCGCGAAAGTACGATCGGGTTACAGACTTATAGGTCTCTTGGCCCGCTGTATCCCAAAGACTGAGCTTCATGTGCTTTTGGGGGGTGTTGGAGTCATCTCGAGGAGGTTCGGGGAGACCGTCAGAGGTCTCTTGGTCTTTATTTTCGGGATCTGAGGAGGCGAGGGCGCCGATTTTCGAGTTGGGAGGGCCGACAGGGACGATTCGGGAGCCAAATTCAACGCCAATAGTGACGTCGTGGTGAGGCGAAAAGCGGCCTTCACAGAGGCGAATGGTAAGACTGGACTTGCCGCATCCTGAATCGCCGATGCAGACGAGTTTGGCAATATAGTCCCACGGTGTAGACGACATGGGAGGAGATTGAGTAGGTGGTCGAGAGTTTGGTTAAGAGAAGAGGTTCGATGGTGGAGAGCTTGTCGATGGAGTTGTTGGAGCCAAGGGGGAGTGTAGCACGTGCAAGCTGTCCTTTGTAGTGGTGCGAGGCGAAAACCGAGGTACAAAAGCAAGGTGAGGAATTAGAGGTGCAGTTCTTGATGATGTTGGTGTCTCTTAAACGTGACTGGGTAACACGGATGAATGGTTGTAAGCAGCAGAATTAATTTTGTGGTGGAAACTTGTTAATAGGCTTGAGGCGCCAGGATAGACTCAATATGGGTCAGAATGTTCAATGCGATATAGAACGAGGCTAACACGGCAATTTCGAAAGATCAATGATTTGAATCATGGGTAAATAAAGCAAGCTATGGCGGATACTCTAGACTTGGATCAAGAGAGGGAGAGGTCAGGTGTTGGAGAGACAAAACAGACAAGTCAAGGTCGTGATTTTGGGCATTCGGCTGCTGAGCTGTCACGGGCCACTCAATGTGCTTTATCCTGTACGACACAACCAAACCTCAATAAGAAGAACTCCACAGTCAAGTAGAATCGAATCAAATCAAATCCAGTCCGGTCCAAAAGGCTCAGGCCGTATCAACAGAAGTGTACCCCGTGCCTGGAAGATCGCCTCCGAATGGGGTTTAGGAGGTTCCTTGGTATCAGTGACGCAAGGGGTATAAAGCGATAAGGCCGGCCATGGTTAGGACTTTTGGGTCAGTTGATAAGTCCCGGCCTTATCTTGTTCATGATACTATGAGTACCTAGGTAAGTAAATAGTCTTATGTTGTGTTTGAGATCGAGTCGCTTGATCTGTGGCTCTGTTTGGTGCAGTAGTCATATGTTTTCAATGGATGATAAGAGTGAGGACAGAGCAAGAATGGAGAGATCTTCAAGTGTCACAAGACTACTCAAAACCTTGGTGCCTTTGGGTAGAACTACGAGTCAAGAAAGTTTACCAGAAGAGCAGTCATGACAATGACAACATGAGCGATGAATTACTCATTGAAAAGGCAGAGATTGTACCA
Organism: Fusarium graminum; assembly: GCA_013266165.1. Lineage (NCBI taxonomy): Eukaryota > Fungi > Ascomycota > Sordariomycetes > Hypocreales > Nectriaceae > Fusarium > Fusarium graminum. The sequence continues at coordinate 5,931 of JAAGWP010000625.1, forward strand.
GTGCATCCTGTCGTAATAGAGTAACTGGAAATAAGTAACCATCCTCAAAAAACGAGGTTGGTCAGTACTTCACGTGAAGGTATCTCAGCTGCTCTTTGACCACAGCCAGTACTTGAGGTTCGTGTCGTGTGCCCCGCGGCTGCCTGTGGCGCCTTGTCTCTCATGGACCTATGCGAGGCCCACTGACCGCCTGCCATGTCCCTTAAAGTAACTGCATAAGGTTCTAACATGGAGAGGGTGCTAGGAGATGTAGAGGGCCATTAATATATAACATACTGATAGACCATTCTATCAGTGAAGTTCTTGAATAATTAGAAAGACTTATTGCCAAACTTTATAGTAGGTATTCGTAGAATCTGTCTTCCATATTGCTTGAATACAGATAAGGTTAGTTACTGCGTATGTACCCACCATACCTTCACTACCTCCGTACCTAACAAGGGTCCTCCAGCGGATCTGCCTATTATCCTAGGCACTCCGGCACGCAATCGGTCAGCGACTCATAAGCCCCGTCCATCTGCCATCTGCCGCCAGGCCTCGCCTCATGACCTCTCTGTACCTAATTGAAGGCTAGGTCTGTAAGCTTTACATCCAGCCATTCATTCATCTACAACTCGCCCGTGATTTTTTTTTTTGGCCTATTTACGTTAACTACAGCTTTTTCCCCCTCACCATTTCTCCTCTGCCATCGACTGCCTAGGTTATCGCAATACGACAGACCGAATAATCGTCATTCAACACGCTTACACGACGGGCACCTTTGGCTGCCTATTACCACATTTACGTCACGCCGAATATTTGACATAAACAGGACTGGTCCCGACGTGCTTACGCGCACGTGAGGTGGCAGGTGTCGAAAGGGCGCGATGTTCTCGGAGTGTATGTATAACGGTATATCTTTGAGGTCTTGTATATGTACTGACTTGTTCCCTAGATGCATCGAGGTTCCTGGCCCAGTCGCAGTCAAGACTATCCAACTTCGGCCAGGCCGATAACAACGACACGCCTCCACGGCAATCCGACTGGACATCACGACCTTCACGGAACCAGCGCGATACAGGACGGGGAAATGGACCTAGTAGGTCTTTCTTGGGCCGAGGCTATGGAGGGAACCCGTATCAACAAACAGGCGCTGGCTCTCGATTTGGTCAGCTAGCATTTGCATCGCGCATATCGGCTGCTCAGGATGCACCATTATTTCACAGTACTCTGGACGAATTCCGGGAAGAGGATGATGAGGAAGAGAGGGATCGAGAGGCGGCGGATATGTTCGCCCTTCAAAGGTCAAGACGAGTGGCAGCCGCTAGTAAACTTGCCGATAGCGTTGAGTCAGACGCTCACAGCCGGGGATCTTTGGAAGACAGCATGAACCATGAGGATCCATATCGAGATATGAGCATGCGCCGTGGTATTCGAAGCAGTTGGAACGGAACGAGAAGCACCCAGCGCCCTGGCCTGGCAAGGGATACTCTGGTAGAAGAAGTTGAAGAAGACCCACGCTCAAGTGACGACCGAGAAAGCAGTCATGGGAGAGATGGTAAGGGTAGGATGGTCGATATTGGACTAGAGTCGCAAGAAGATCCAGACGAGGACCCTCCAGCGTCGCTTCTGGGCGGAGAAACCCCACGAGAAAGCAGCCCCCCAGCCTTTCAACAATTCAAAGGGACGGACGCCGAACGAACTCCTTTCATGGCGAGACGAGAATCCGTAACCGAAACCGACAGGAGCGTGCGACGAGATGCGCCCCCCGAAGAGGAGCACATGCAAACAACCTTCCAATACATCGAAGGCGAAATATTCCGACATGACCCTTTCTTTGCATGGATCTTTCTTATCAGTCTTGCCGGTCTCCTCTCTACATTCTTTTTGGTATGGCTTCACACATCACCGCGAAAGAGCCCGGTTGGCGACACTATCTATACTGCACTGCAAAAGTCATTTCACATGCTTGCGGTTGATACAGTAGTGGCTGTGTTTGTGTCCTTTATCTGGTTGGCAGCCCTCCGCTCTTTTGTACGACCCTTGGTCAGCGTCATATTGGTTGCAGTGCCGGCCATCCTGTTTTCCTTTTCGATCTATTCCTTCGTATCGTCCTTCAAGGGCCGGACACACGGTGCGAGCTTTCAGGATTCGGTCATGAGATGGGCTTCTTTCGTCCCTGCCATTTCGTGCCTGCTATGGGTGTGGCTTGTAGTCCGAGGACGGCGTTCCATCCAGCAGGCGATTGAGATTCTGCAATTCGCCAGCCGAATTTTGGCCCAAAACTCAGCATTGCTGTTCGTTGGATTTGGATGCTTGGCCCTGATTGTGGTTTGGACTTGGGCATGGCTTGCTATGTTTACAAGGGTTTTCATGGGAGGACACTTTTCCAAAAGCCTTGTTAGGTTCGTGATTCAGGTGTCCAGCTGGTGGCTCGGAGCTGCCTTTGTTCTCTTGTATATGTGGGTGGTTTCCATGATCAACGCTGTCCATCGAGCCACCACAGCTGCAACAGTATCTCAGTGGTACTTTCATCGAAACGCTGGTCCCGCCACGCCTTCCCGAGACATTGTTTCGGCCGCTCTCAACCATGCACTCACGACTATCTTTGGCAGTCTCTGCGAATCGACTCTTTTGGCTTTGCTGATTCGAGCACCACTGATCTTCTTGCCCAGGAAGCTCGGTGCTATTGTCACGAACATTGCTTCGTTTTGGATACCAACGCCCGTTATTGCCCTGATGAATCCTCTTACTATCACTTATTCTGCCATTCACTCACAGAATCTGGCTACTTCAGCTAGAGGATTGGACCAGATGGAACTTGTGTCACCGGCAATTCCAACAACGACATTGACCCCTCGAGTTTTGCGTAACCGTGGACAGCCTAATGGTCTTTTGCCGTACCGACTTGCCAAATTGCTACTTGTGGCGACGCGACTCATTATGGCCACTGGTCTCGGCTTCGCTGGATGGGTGATTACTGCTAAACAGCTTCGGATTCAGCTGCCAGAAGGCGTAGGCTACCGCGGCTCTGCCTACGCCTACGTCGTTGGGTTGATGGCTAGTTTCATTGGATACTCGGTTATGGGCGCGATGGAGGGTATCTTGAGCGGCATTGTTGACGCCGTGCTGATTTGCTATGGTAGTGAAAGGCGTATGGAGAGAGGGCATGGACGGTTCTGTCTTGAGGCAGCTTATCTCTTTGGAGAGCGCCGAGGGGGAGAAGCGCTGGAGTATGCATAGTGGGACATCTTTTACTAAGTGATTTCTTTGGGTTTGGCGCTTTTGGTTGAATAAGGGATTTACGGGATAGACTCCACGGAGGATTCAGGAATAAGTTGAATTGACTGTTTGGTTAGGGGTGTTTTGGGATCAAGAGATGAACCTGTAGACTTGAATTCGATGGCATTTGAACATACACGACTGTTCGGATGGACGAATTGAGAAGTATTGGCCTGAAGTCTTGAATACGTCAATTGTTTAAAAGAATGCTGTGTACACCGATAACTGGGATCAAGACTGCGCGCGCCCTTATGTAGACAAGCAGCTGTCCCGGGGCATTACTGACCTTATTCGCGAGGTATGACTCAACACCATGCTCCGAAACGAGGAGGAACGGGCTCAAGCATGTCCACAACGCTTCAGCTTTGGAGGAAAGACGGTGATATAAAATCAGTCATTCCCGCGTATAAAAGGGTGGCGCCCTGGCTATTTCCCTTGAGGTGTTTATATTCTTTATGTTTTACGTTCCGTCTTGGAGCAGACCACGATCGGTCCAATTTCACGTCTTTCACTTGCAAGAAATCAAGATACGAGCGAGATTTATCTAGCGAAACCAAGGATGTTGGCTGCAAAATCGATCACAATTATTTCGTCGCCTTTCCATCTTGGCATTCGAAATGTTGCCGTTGGCAATGGACCGACTGCACTGCTCAAAGCTGGCCTTGCCGACGCCATTCGCAAGCAGGGTATCACTGTCAACCAAATCGAGCTGGAACCCGTCGATGAGTTTGATGGCGATATAAGTCGACTTTTTGAACTTTTACGACGCACTTCAAAGACTGTAGCGCAAACGGTTCGGGCAGGTTCATTCCCAATCATGTTGGCTGGTAATTGTTCAACCACAGTTGGTGTACAAGCTGGTGTTGCTGCAGTCCTGGAAAAAGTACCTGCTTGTGTCTGGTTCGACGCCCATGATGACTTCAACACGCCTGATGTTCTTGCAAGCGGGTATCTCGATTCGATGCCTGTTGCCATGTTGGCTGGATTATGCTGGAAGACTCTCCTGGCCAGCATTCCTGGTTTCAAGGCTTTGGATCTCAAGCGTGATCTTGTGCACTGTGGTATGCGCGATGTCACTGATCTCGAGCGTTCACGAGTTCTAGAGGCTGGTTTTCCTGTTATCTGGGGAGATACTAGCAAGCATGTTGATTTTGAGGCGGAACTGTGCAAGTTACTCGAGGAGAAGAAGCTTGGTGAAACAATGGTGCATTTGGATCTTGATGCACTCGACGTATCAATCGGAAACGTCAACAAGTTCTCTGCTGCAGGTGGTTTGTTGGAAGAGGACCTCATTAAATGTCTGGGTATGATCCCTGGCAAGGCTAAGCCTGTCTCATTGACGATTGCCTCGTTTGATCCTTCTTTTGACGAGCATGGGAAGATACCACCTGTTGCTATAAGGGGGGTAGTTTCTTTTGTTCAGAGTTTGATTTCCCAGGGTATAGTAGAAGTGTAAAAGATCAGACTACATATTGGTATGAATGATCACCAATGTTTTAAACATCAAGGAGTAACAGTATATGGCTGATCTATACCACTTCCAATAGTTTAACTAGCATATCGATTCTTGTACAGAGTTTACTCTTTGTTCATCATGCTTCGATATGCCTATCAATTTTTCATTCTATCATCCCATCATAACAAACATAAGACACAAGATAAGCAAAAGTTCTCCAAGATACAGAAGGTCTTCAACCCTCTATGCACTAAGCAGACGATACAGTACATGAAGTTGTTGGCAGATACGCCCGTCGTGGAGCTGCTGCGATGGTAGGGACTGGGGCAGGCTCTGGTACAGCCCAAGCGAGCATGGACCTGACGACCTTAGGCACCGTGACAAGGCTGGGAGCCTGAACTGTGATAGGGGCACGAACTGTGTAAGGTGCTTTAGCAGTCTTGGGCATGAATACCGTCCTTGTAGGCTGGAATAATATGCTCAGGGCGGTCGTGCCAGGGACCGGGGAGGCCTTTGTGGTAGATGATACTGGAGCCGAAGGCGTCTTTGGTGCAGCTGAAGTTGAGGTTTGTCGTGATGGCTGGGCCTGTACGGGCTGTTGTGTAGCCTTGGAGGTAATAGGGGTAGATTGTACGTGTATGTTCGTCATGAGAGTGGTCTTGGGCTCTACTTTTGGCTGAGAGTTAGGTTCAGCTTTTGGCTTTGATTGCATTTGATGGGCTTTTGATGACAGGTTCTTTGGCTGCATCTTAGGTTCAGCGTCATGAGCGACCTTTGACTCAATCTTTGTTTCAGTGACCTTCACAGGATTGATGACGACTTCTGGCTCATCTTCCACAGTGGGATGAGGTATCGCTGGTTTCTTTGCCGGAACGACATCCGGCCTGTGCTCTTCAAGTGTGTCTTCCACGGCTGTGGGTGGAGTGACGGACCGTTTGACTGGTTCAGAATTGACTGCGGCCTCAATGATAGGGACTTTTTCATGACTCGGGGCCGTGTTCATAGAGGGCTCTTCTCGGAGATCTTTCATTGAAAGAAACGAGGATCCAGGTTCTGTCACAGCCCGCACTACAGGAGGGTTTGGTAAAGGTCTGGTCGTCGATTCAGCAGTAGGCTCAGAGGTGAACTGTTCTTTGGCTGTCTTTTCGGTCGTCCTCTCGATATTCTCCAGTTGCTTTTCGGACTTCTTCGCAGTCATTTTAGACTCGTTGTATATTGGTGAAGGAACCGGTTCGTGTTCAATGGGTTTTGCAACCTCGATCGACTTAACAGACTCTAGAGCTTTGGAGTTTGCAAGAACAGGTTCTGAGTCGGCGGAAGACAAAGGAGGAGGGGAGGCCACGTCGGTGTCCTTTGGGCGCCTTGAGTTGAACAGTGATGTAAAAGGGCGATACTGGTTCTTGGCCGGAGGCGAAGGGAGATCAGCATCTTCCCTTGTGGTCATGCGTGAAGATGTCGAGTATCGAGAGGAAGTTGAAGGCCTACCTCCTTCAAATGAATCCTTGAAGGACCCTGATTCAGGGGGGGCGGTTGGCTCAGTTTCTTCGCTGTTTGTGCGCTTGAACATCCTGCCAATACGTTTGGCAGCAGACTTGGCCGTGGGCTTACGGTTGATAGACTTGATTGAGCCGGGCATGTTGATGGGTACGAAGTAAATATCTTAGAGTCGAGAACTAAGGGAGCTTGTCATTTGAGAGATACTTAGCAAAAGATTTTCCTATGATGAGGAATACTCAGGATGAGACTTCTAGAACGATGAAGAGTAGCTGTTGGATAAGGCGCATATGTCTGTTTGTAAAAGCCAAGCCCAGAACTACATAAGAAATAGACATACTCTTGGGATAGGAGTAGGTATTTATAACTCATGTATACAAACCAACAACACATTCATTTCTAACAGCAACTAGGGATCATCGACTTCACGTGGCCATATCCGAGATCATAAGAGGATGATCCATGTCGACAACTGCACAACATCAAAGCCGAGAGACTTCTGTTCCACTCCTGTCACGAAGCTATTGGTTCGGTGCAGCGGGACATGCAACGTTAGATGCAAGAATCTCGAGCTCGTGCGTTGCTAGGAGCAAGGGACACGTCTTGCCGCCTCAGCTCAGCTTGTTTGCTTTTTGTTCACCAGGGGATATGGTGGTTCCGGACGACCGTTCCGGTTGAAGTCGGGAAGGACTCGGAGACGGCCGGATCGGGGCCGGGATGAGATTGAGAGATGTAGACAACTGCAGTTTGGTTTGAGGCTATTGATTAAATAAAACCACTTAAAGGTGTTTCGTTTACTTCCCTTCAGCCATTGCAAGTTCCAACTGATACTGCTCGCTATTCACAAGCTCAGGCAGAAACACTCAAGCTCGGACCGGAGAATTTCCATCGTAAAGCAAAAAAGGCGTCCTTGATGTTTCAGAGTTGATTCTATTGCATGTGCATTATGCATGTCTTGCATGTGAGAGGAATGCCGGAGCCAGTTGTGGATATTTGTTTATTGTTGACCATGTGCAAGCTTGGGTCATCGCCTCTTTTCCTTGCCACTTTGAAAGGATGGTAGACACGAAGGCACGCGATCACTTGATTTCTATACTGATTATCGATTGTATAAGAAGCCAGCAGCGTAAAGCCTATTAATTTGTTTGAGTTTAGTGTCGCTTCTAACTGTGATCAGTATATAAGGTATCGTGAGCAAAAGCTCTCCACAATCAGCATAAGACAACGTGGCCGAGTGGTTAAGGCGATGCCCTGCTATCTCTTACGAGACATCATAGGCATTGTGTTCGCACGCGTAGGTTCGAATCCTGCCGTTGTCGATCTTTTTGGCCTCAACACTAGGTATCATGCATAACCATGCCATTATCAACTAAGGCTGCACGTAATTGATCAGTACTCTTTTTGACGGGAAACCAAGCCGTCTCATTGTATCCTACTCACGGATAAGGTTGTGGCGTCGGCCCGCTGGTTATTCCCGCTTGACAATGTTACTATAAAGAAGTACATAGCATAACTATACCTGTGGATAATCGATCTTTTGACTCTTTTATTATTTTCGCTCAAATTCAAGTGGATTGAGTAAGAGCTAAACATTTCCGATGTTTTTCTGTCTCTAATTCTGATCAAATATGTAATTATACCGATCGTATCAAGGATGTACCTTGTCTATTATTGGCACATCCTAGAGAGCCTTTCTTACAATCGTATTATCGATAACTAAAACACAGGGAATACTCTGGTGGTTGCTTGAAACAAGTTCTGTAATTCCTGTACGATTATCCACCAATGAACAATCCGGTTCTTTAAGGTTCCCTCCTATTGTGGACTGTGCCTGGCAGCCTCATTCAATGCTCTCCACTTGTCGACCGGACATTGTAGAAGGAAGACCGAGAATGTTTCTCCGGGCAAGAGAGATTATTGATGGTAGTACCTGACGGGCCTTTTGATGTTTTAATGGAGGGAGGGAAGGGGCCATTGGATTGAGTTCATCGTGACTGTCCATATGCGTAGTGTAGGCCTTCTTGCCGAGTCAGACTTTCAGAGTCATACCTCACTGTGGCTCGAGATGGCACGATCTGATGATAGATTGATAAGCAAGGAGATGTCCTGATGTTGATCCTGCCGTTGGAAATGGCGCATCAAAACTACATGGGGCTGTTGATTAAGTTATGATGGCGCCTTTTAGTTTCATTTGCACGCGCGCGGGAACGTTTCTTAGCGAGATCCCAAGTGCTCGGCACTTGACAAGTGAGCGGACTTGGCCCTGGCTAGCAAAGTCTTGTTCTGGCAGTTGAAATCTCTGGCCGATAGGAACTGACCGAGAAGGAATGCGTACCGAGATGAAGGGGCCGTGTACGGGAATGCCCACAAAGAGTGTGACCCATGCTATCTCGATGCGGCGAGCCCGGGAGGTGTTGTTCATTCCATGCTTGGGAAGAATTCTAGAAGATGATCTTTGAAGCATGAGGCGTGATCATGTCTTGTCTTGGCCAAATTGTCTGCGCCTCTTTTGCAACGTCATGTAATTAATCATCTTGTTTGCCTAACTACGTAATAACTTACGTGACGTGGTGACATTGAAAACTGTAGTCTAAAACTTTAAAAATGCATTGATCGCACAAAAGAGTCCAGGCAAAACAAGGTGGAAAGCCGAGTGGGATATCAGGTAACGGATCCGTACGAGTAAAAGCTTATTAGTTAGGACAGTGACATTCATCCATTCCCGCCGACTCCACTATTCTCGACGTGAAACAGCGAGGATTGTTCGTGTAACAGCGGGTTGCCTCATTCTCTCTTCCTTTAACTTATGTGAGCATTAGTGATCCAACACTCGTTACCCTGGTCTCGGAAACCAAGATGAATGTGGCTGTTCCTATTCTCGGCCTTTCTAAGCTTAAAACATACCTACCTAGTCAAACAAACATTCATGCTTAAAGCCCAAGGTTAGATCATCGTTGTTAATGCGAAGCAGTGCAGTGCAACAAGATAAACCTCCGAATAAGAACCAATATCACTAACCCATTAACGCCCGATCCGGTAACCGTCTCCCGACTTTTAAGCTCAAGTCTTGTGGAACCAATGTGCACATTCTGCCAAGAAATGTGCCAATATCAGTCCAACCATGAGTATCCGTACTACTACGTCGTCTCCAGTCTCGCTTGTGGTGGCGGACGAAATCTTGGCCCATGTATCCAGATAGTAGATGCCAAGATGTGAGTGCGTATACATGTGTCATGGGAACATAATAAACTGTCAGTGCAAGTCTCGGTCTCAGCTTCAAAGGAATGCAGTAGCATCATGTTCAGATGTTTCTCCCCCAGCACATACCTATACTCGCCACTGCTCGGGAAAACCACCCATATAAATCCTCCGTACCTGTTGCTGAAACGAATCAGATATATTGAGAGCTGCTACAAACGTAATTTAGATGGTGGAGCCCAGGTCGCAGACATCGGTACGATAGATTAGCTGTCGTTGCATCGCATTGAGTACTTGGCCCTACCGGAGTGTCAGTGCGACGGGGTATGACCGGGCTCCCGGGGTAGTCTAAGCACGGAAACGGAGATGGTATCTTGACCTTGACCTTGATTTCAAAGACAAGGAAAGGAAGGTCAAGGAAAGATAACGGACCCGCCTTGGGGGGGGAAAACAAGATGTTGTTCAAGTTTAAAAGAGCCGCTTCGCCCACTGATCAACACTCGTTACTCCCTAGCCCATACGAATACTACACTCTTTCGCATACACTCATTCTTTATACACCACATTCGTTCCCCCAAACTCAACATGCGCAGCCAAATTCTCGCCAGCGCCCTCATCTCGGGGGCCATGGCTGCTCGTCCCTTCCTCGAGCAGCCCGACACTGGTCTCCAGCTGGCTCTTGGAGAGGACTTCCCCAAGGGCAAGCTCCCCAAGCTGGAACAGATGATCGGTCTCCCCGACTTCGAGTGGGCTGCTGAGAACTACCTCCCCATCCAGAACTACACCTACTACCGCAACGGTGCCGCCGGCGAGTGGTCGTACCGCAACAACCTCGAGGTTTTCCAGCGATACCGCTTCAAGCCCCGTACCATGGTTGACATCACAAACGTCGAGAACACTCTGCCCACCACCATCTTGGGCCACAACTTCTCGGCTCCTTTCTTCATCAGCCCCTGTGCCAAGGGTGGTAACGCTCACCCTGATGCTGAGATCAACTTTGTCAAGGGTGCCGCCTACGGTGACATCCTCTACATGCCCGCTCTCTACGCCTCTCTCACCATTGAGGAGATCCACAAGGCCAAGGCCGAGGGCCAGGTCGTCTTCCAGCAGCTCTACCTGTCTTCCAACGATACCGAGACCAAGCAGCTCCTCGACCGCTCCGAGAAGGCTGGCGCTGATGCCATCATCTTCACCATCGACTCTGCTGCCGACGGCAACCGACACCGTGCTGCTCGTTTCGGTGTTGGCTCTGCTGACTCGGACTACTCATACATCACCTGGGACTACTACAAGAAGCTCCAGAAGATGACCAAGCTTCCCGTCATCCTCAAGGGTATCGGCTCTGCTGCCGATGCCAAGCTTGCTGTCCAGCACGGCGCTCCCGCTATCATCCTCTCCAACCACGGTGGCCGACAGCTCGACGGCAGCCCCTCTGGTCTCGAGGTTGCTCTTGAGATCCACCAGGAGGCTCCCGAGGTCTTCAAGAAGATTGAGGTTCTGGCTGATGGCGGTGTCCGCTACGGTGCCGATGTCCTCAAGCTTCTGTCTCTCGGTGTCAAGGCTGTCGGTCTTGGCCGTCCCTTCATGTACTCCAACGTCTACGGTGTTGAGGGTGTCAAGAAGGTCATTGATATCCTCAAGCACGAGATTTCCATCGACGCTGCTAACCTTGGTGTCCCTGATCTTCACAAGATCAACCCCAGCTATGTAAGTCGAATCATCAACATCCGTCTCTAGTCAGTTACTAACATTCATGTCTAGGTCAAGTGGCAGTACAACAACTGGGGCCAGTAAATATTGCATAGCGCAGGCGTTGGGCAATGATGTTTGTACATACATAGCTTCTTCAATGTTGATATTTCCATGATCTAAAAGATAGAACATATATAAACTTTCTTGATTGTTATACCATCTCCCGTATTTGTGTATGATAGCCAGACCAACGATCCGGCAAATACTATAATTGTACTGTTGCTCTCTTCTTCAGGTGTCTACAAATATCATCTAATAGCCTGCTGCAACTAGTATCCAGGTCACATACAGAAAACCTGCCAATTTATCACTCTTGGTAAGAGGACTTCACCTATCGAGTTGGCTCGATGAGCAAAAACAGCAAAAATAATCGACAACGGCAGGATTCGAACCTACGCGTGCGAACACAATGCCTATGATGTCTCGTACGAGATAGCAGGGCATCGCCTTAACCACTCGGCCACGTTGTCTGATGGTTGATAGAAGCGCTTCAACAGCCAAATTATATTTCTCGCGACATAATAGTAGAATCATGGCAAGTAGTGTCCTCTATTGGTATGCCAAGGTGACATCAAGCCAGAGTATCAACCGGCACGTAGAAGGAGACAAGAGAAACTTATTCGACTGGGAGCTTGTCATATAGTTTTGGCGGAGAACAAAAAGACAATAGATAGTTATCGATCTGCCACGATTCCTAGCAAGAGACTCAACGTCGGTTGCTAATTTCTTATTTCCCTTCGTGCTACAATCATTTCCACGACTTTGTTGAAAATCTGTCTCGGTGCTATCAACAATTCACTACAAGCTCAAACAAGCGACTCAGCCACGTCAGGTTCGTGTTGCACTGCTCGTGTAATCATACTCAGTGGTTTCTAGACTTTAAGTCCATCACTATGATCAGATACGCGTACGAGACAGATAGATCAACTTGCCTAAACGGGTAACATAAGTTCAGGGTGTCTTTAGTGGCTTGGAGCCAAGTCAAGGTCCCTGATGCGCACGCGCTGACGTCGTTCGTTTCAACTTTGTTTCCCCGTTTCCCCACTACAGGTCAGGTACCTTCCGACCCTTTGGATGCCTCTACACTCATCATCACCTTACAACCTACACTTGGCTCACTCTTTGTTTTATAGATGTCCAGATTTATCTAATCGTTTACTCTTGACACTTGCACGATAATTGCCATGGCAGGCATTGTTGACGAAAAAGCTGCTGCAGGTCGGCAGCAGCGACAACAACCCCGCGATGGCGATAACGCTGGCGCTGCAGCTCCAGCCGACCTTCAGCTACCAGACCTTAACACGAATGCTGGTGACAGTGCTCCGCCCCCTTACGGAGAGAATCACAACCAAGTCCATTTCTCACAGCCTGGCTTTGACGCTGGTGCTGAGGTAACAGGTGCCTCCTGCCTTTCCACTGTGGAATGCGCCTAGACTAACTCATGTCATTCTACAGGCGATGGTCGGGTCAATATCAATATCAACGCCAAGACCAGAAGACTTGCAGATCTTCTTGCACCAACTCTACAAGATCAACTAAAGCCCGAGCCTGAACAGCCCGACCTCCCTCCCGCATATATTCCTCCAAATCTCGGAGGTCGACCCGGACAGACCCCACCACCGAAACTCAATGTCGTTGTACAGATCGTCGGGTCTCGTGGTGATGTACAGCCGTTTGTTGCCCTAGCCAAGGTCTTGAAGAACACATATGGGCACAGAGTCCGAATCGCTACACATCCTACTTTCCAGACCTTTGTTGAGGAAAATGGCCTCGAGTTCTTCAGTATCGGAGGTGATCCTGCCGAGCTCATGGCTTTCATGGTCAAGTACCCTGGTCTCATGCCTGGTTTCGATGCCATCACAAGTGGTGAAGTCAGTAAGCGGAGAAAAGGTATTCAAGAGATCCTGATGGGCTGCTGGCGATCTTGTATTGAGGGGGGCAACGGCCTTGGTCCGCCTCCCAAACCCCATGCGTCAAACGCTCCTCTGGATGTTTCTTTGGCTGCGTCTGGTGAGGAACCTTTTGTCGCCGATGCCATCATTGCAAACCCCCCTAGCTTTGCGCATGTCCATATTGCCGAGAAGATGGGAATTCCAGTGCATATGATGTTTACGTGAGTCCTGATTTCGTCGCAGTTTTGCATGATACTAATTGTTCTATCAGCATGCCCTGGTCACCTACACGAGCTTTCCCTCATCCCCTAGCGAACATCCAGTCATCAAACACTGATGATGTGATGACAAACTACATGTCATATACTCTAGTAGAAATGATGACATGGCAGGGATTAGGAGATGTTATCAACAGGTTCCGTGAGAAGGCGCTCGATCTTCCACCACTCTCCCTAATCTGGGCACCTGGACTGCTCGCGAGACTCAAGATTTCTTGGACATACTGCTGGTCAGTGATTTCAAATAATTCTGAGGATTTGCCTAACTTGATACAGGTCACCAGCATTGATCCCAAAGCCCAACGATTGGGGACGGCATATCGATGTTGCCGGCTTTTACTTCCTCAACCTCGCCTCATCATACACACCTGATCCAGAACTGGCAGCATTCCTTCGCGATGGTCCACCTCCAGTTTACATCGGCTTTGGCTCCATCGTAGTCGATGATCCCAATGCCATGACCGAGATGATTTTTGAGGCTGTCAGGCTCTCTGGCGTCAGAGCCTTAGTATCCAAGGGATGGGGTGGTCTTGGTGCTGACGATCTTGGCAAGCCAGACGGCGTATTCATGTTGGGTAATGTTCCCCATGACTGGTTGTTCGAGCATGTCTCATGTGTCGTGCATCACGGCGGTGCTGGCACCACTGCCGCTGGTATCAAAGCTGGAAAACCTACCCTCGTGGTCCCCTTCTTTGGCGATCAGCCATTCTGGGGTGCCATGATAGCCAGAGCGAATGCAGGTCCTGACCCAATCCCATACAAGCAACTAACCGCAGAGAAGCTAGCCGAAGCCCTTGCGTTCTGCATCAAACCTGAAACCCTGGAGCAGGCCAAGATTCTAGGCCAAAAGATTAGAGAAGAGAAAGGAACTGATATCGGCGGTAAAAGCTTCCACGATCACCTCGACGTTGACAAGCTGCGCTGCACTTTGGCGCCAAGTCGGGCCGCCGCTTGGCGGGTGAGAAGGACTCAAGTAAGGTTGAGTGCCTTTGCAGCCACGGTTTTGGTCGAGCACGGCTTGCTCCAGTGGTCAGATTTGAAATTGTAAGTACAGAGCCTATCAATTAAGAGATTTGAACTGACAGTTGCAGATACCGGATGACGGAGTACAACACGGAGGAGCAACCAACAGACCCGATCTCCGCTTGTGCCTTTTCGCTTGTTACTGATATAGGAGGTATTGGGATGGCAATCGCCGACATGCCCAGAGAGCTTTTCAAGAGCATGTCAAAGCCTAAAAAGCAAGTATCTACGCAAGACCAGGCAGCACAGAGTACTGGAAGCCTTCAGGCATCGGAAAGCAACACCTCGCTGGCCACACCTCAGGGCACTGGGTCTGAAAAGGGACTGACACCAGTGTCGAGTAATGCAGACACTACTACCGCTCATTCTAATACTTCACAGCCTACGCTAAGTGACTCTGCATCTAACGTCTCCCGCCCTTGGTCTCCAGGACAATCAAGCACTCAGGGGTCAGGGAAAGAGAAATCGTGGAAAGACCAGCTCAAACAAGCAGCTGTCAACCAAGCGCGAGGTGGATCTCCCGTCAATTACATGGACGCAGCCGTCGGGACAGGTAGAGGAGTTGGTCGTGTTGTGACGACTGGTGCCAGGACACCAATGAACTTTTGTCTTGGACTGGCCCGAGGGTTCAGAAACATGCCCAAGCTCTACAACGACGATACTGTCCGCCCGGTTGAGAAGGTAACTGGAGTCGGTTCTGGAGTTGTTGTGGCAGGTAAGGAGTTTGGCTATGGCGTCTTTGACGGCATAACCGGTCTTGTGACACAACCTCTAAAGGGTGCCGAAAAAGACGGGGTTCAAGGCTTGGTCAAAGGCTTTGCGAAAGGTATCGGTGGTGTAATGACAAAACCCGCAGCCGGTAAGTTTTCTGTGAGAAATTTGTGAGTATTCTACTAATGAATTGTAGGTTTCTGGGCCATTCCAGCCTACACCATGCAGGGAGTCAATGCCGAAGTCTCAAAATACTTCTCCAAGAGCGTTCAGAACTACATTATCTCGTCACGAGCAGCCCAAGGCCAGCGCGAGGTGCAACGGGCAACACCTGGCGAAAGAGATGATGTTGTTCAACGGTGGAACATTTTTAAATCTGACCTCAAGGACTTCCATCAGTTGAAGAAGAAGGAAAAGGTTGCAGGGAAACGTCCGGAAGAACCCCGACAGAACAGTTCAGGAGCTGGGTTCGAAGAACCCCGGACGGGATGGCAGCATACGAAGAACATGTCTTTTGGTGAAAGAAAGAAGCTACATGCCGACAAGGATGCATGGAAAAAAGGCTTCGTGGATGCCCCAGCCCCGCAATCGAAACCAAGCGATGCCTCGAGTATACAAATGGACCCTTCCGAAGATTTGGAACTTGAGAGAGCTATTCAGGCTTCGGTACAAGAGACATCGCGCGGCAATACTGAAGAAGACGCTCAGGTCGAGGCAGCTATCCGGGAAAGCATCAAGGTTGTTCGTGAGCGGGCTGGATCGGATGAGGCTGCACCTCTTCCGCTGAAGGACCCCTCTATCTTTGAGGATGCTGAGTACCAGATCACCGACGAGGAGTACCAGACCCTTGTTGAGCAAGCGATCCAACAGAGTTTAAGCAACGATTCGTCGTTGCCTCAACACTCTGGTGCTTCAGAGCTCGACGCGAAGAGCGCCGTGTCTCATCCGCCTGCTAATTCCACCAACGAGGATGACGTAGAGTTTCAACGTGCTATTGAAGCTTCCAGGAAGCAGGCCCCTCCAGCACTACCGCCAAGACAAGAGAGTGATGATGATTATGAACGCGCCATAGCAGCCTCAAAAGAGGCTATGGAGAAAGAGAGCAGCCAGCGAACGGAAGAAGATATTGTGATGGAGTATGTCAAAAAACAGAGCCTTGCAGAAGAAGAATACAGACAGAAAATAGCTCAAGGTAAGGACGTAGCAGGCGCGGAAGATGAGAACGATGAGGAACTACGAAGGGCGATGGAGGAGAGTTTGAGGATGAACAAGGGCGACTCATCAGGACCATCAAGGAGTTAAGATGCGATGTAATACATACAAACACGACATGCTAGGATACCCACGATATGCAGTAACATAAGTCATGATTTCCACTACTTGATATAAAGTTATTTCTATAGGTTGCTATATGAATAGTAT
>JAAGWP010000628.1:0-17426 GCA_013266165.1 Fusarium graminum
GGGTCATCACGTGACGTCATGCATTTCGCGATAACTCCTCGCTTGCTTCACCTACCTACGGAGTATACCCACGCAATCTAGGAAAATGGACGCTAGGACGATCAAGATTCAATGGAAGAACACTGTCATCTCACTTTACTTCAAAAATTAAAAAATTAAATAAAAAAATAATCAGGAGTCAGTCTCCCACATGCATATTATGCAAAGCTTGCACAAGGTGTGTATTTTGTCTATTCTCAGGCTTCGTCATTGATGAACAAGCTTATGCACCGGTAACATGTCTACATGTCTTTCCTCTTGAAGTTCCAACCAAAACGGATACCGCCTCAAAATATCATGTCCATGCATGCATGGTCGATCATGAGTGGGAATCTACTGGACTGGTGACTACCTTAGCTTGCCTATTCGTTATTGACGTACCCATCTCCAAGAAATGCCGGGCACACCGGCCTTGATATGACCCTGCAAGCGATCTAATTCTCCAAGCCATTTCCGTTGTTCCCGTTCTCTCCCGTTCATTTAGCCACTACTACGTCGGCTGTATTCAACCATGCCGATGCCGATGCCTGTGCATGCACTACTAGGTCGCTTTTGCATATTGCAGATTGCAGATTGCAGACTGCAGTCGCTCGATTGCATGCTGTATTCGACTTGTCCACCACTAGTTTGCATCCTTCGCCTGCGCGATCTCGGCTGTTCTCATGATGCCACCCTCCTAGCTTGTCTGGCCAGCCTTAGTGTTGGTGTTGCAGGTTGCTTCCGTGCCCTTGTCGACATTCTTTCGGCTGGCTCTCAGGCGACATAGAAAGTCTGCCCACAATATTAGCAATCGTGGACTGTATATGACAATGCTTGGACTCACTCTTCACGTCAGTGCCTATCTTTCCCAGTATGCTCTCGAAACGGTGCGTTACAGGCTCATGCTGAGCGTGCTTGGCGATGCTGTTCTCTTGGGGTGTCTGGAGTTCTTCCTTGCCATCCGCATTGCCATCTTCGGCATGTCGCAGTAGTCCCTTGACTCGACGGCGCTGGTCAAGACCCCGGACAATGAAGATCGAAAGAATCATGATGGCGAAAAAGACAATAGAGCCCACCATGATGCCGATCTCGAGGCTACTCATGGGTCGAAAGCCAGGAGTCTGGGTCACTGGCTGAGAAGAGGTCATGGGATTTTCCACGGGCATGGTGCGATTGTTCTGAGTAGTAATGAACTTGAAAGAGACAAAAAAGGGTATTATCTAGAATGGAATAGGCCCAGAGCTCACGATAGCAATTTGTTGAAGACCAAAAAGAAAGCTCGTTGCGCCAGATCAAAAAGTGAGGATGAAGAAAGTTGTGCAGAAGAAAAGTAACATGGAGTTGTTTGCATCAACAATGAGAGTAACAACAATAGAAAGCCCAGGCTATTGCAGGGGCACATCCGCTAAGTGAACAACGAAGTCAATTTGCTGCATCAAAGCACTGCAGATGCCACCAGCTGTCGAACCAATTAATCTGAACTTTTGTGACGAACTTCAGGTGCATTTCCGTGGCACTGCCCGAAGGTGCTCGTCGCTCATAACAAATGCATGTCAGGGTGTCTGACTTATATTACTGAGGTGGGGATTATGCTGTCCGTTGGCTCGACTAAGGCGCTCTCATCTTCTACACCATACCTAGATTTATCTACATATATGCTCTGCCAAGTTCATGCCAATATGTTGACAAATTAACACTTAACAGACGCAAGATATCTGCAGTCTCCAATGAAGCCCTTCCGTTGTTACAGACTTTATCCTATCCATTAGTACTTCTGCCTTAAGTTGAGTAATGAGAAGATTGTCCATCAGGTCTACAGTCTTTGTGGAGAATAGTTCCCTGTACGTCTCGTCCTATGTCGCTCCATACGTGCCTATTCTCAATACGCCGTTATTGCACAATAGTCGCTCCGGTGCACCAAGGTTGAAGTGGATGACTGAACCTCCTCGTGTTTCTCACACATCTCGATTATCATGAAATGCATATGATCCTTGATATACTTTTGGGAGGATCCCGAGGCGACTATGCTCTTAACAATAAGGTAAGTTGTTTATTTTCCTCTTCCTGGAACGAGTTCATTCTCCACAAACGAATCGATGGATCGTCCACAAGCAACCTTTGTCTTATCACTCATCCTAGGAGCAATTCATCTTATAAAGAGGCGATAGATAGCGGAGATAAGGAAACAATCTCAAGGCCAACGATAGCTTGTCCCAGAACTCAGATACAATGTCACACTCGCTTCGAGCAACTTATACACATTCTGAACCGAGTCAATGTCCAACACTTGGACACTCTGTGATTCAAGAGGTCCAGACTCAGATACAGTGGTCCATAATGAATCAGATTATGCATTACCACTTAATATAACGTCCACCTCGTACTATCAAAGCTATATATACTAGATTTTATGGCAGTAACAGCTGTTCATGTGCACATACTGTCGGCACTACGGTGGGGAAAGAGAACATCAAGTACATCGCTCTTGGATTAATATATACGCCGGGTCATCTCTCCATCGATTTCCCCATAGTACTTCTTTGCCTCCGAAAACAAGCGTTTTGGGCCTTCATTTCGTCTGGTCTTGACGCCAAGTTGTGTAATCCAAACGTCGGAGGCATCGATATCATTCACCTAGTGGTGGGCTGGTAGACGTAAACTCATATTGAAATGGCATGTCTTAGACTAATTGCTATGCTTATGATAAGTCTTTGGATCCATAGACAGACGTGCGAAGATTATGTTGGATTATCAATATTAAAACTACCTTAGTATGAACGGGTGTGGAAACTGGACGTCGATTGACCTGGTTTGGCTACCCTGAAGCTTGACTGAACTTGAGCAAATAGTTGTCAATCTACGCAATTATTCACATATAACATACATCGTATGTAATACTCTTGTTATTTGATATTATTGATGTTTTTTATACGTACACTTCAAGATATGGGGTAGTGTAGGCAATGACTGATGTAGCTTCTAGAAAACTAAGTGTGTCTTGCCAACTCCCAAACAATACCCCGTACAGAGCACTGTATCGACGCCCACATCTTACGCGCTCTACACCAGTCACTCGCCGTGGTTTTTGAGGGATAAGCAACATACAAGCTCGTGTGTAACAGTAACAATCTTGAATTTACTACAATTCCGAATCTTGCACCTGTGACCTGTACAAGTTGCTGACTGTTGACATCGCAGCCGAGAGGCATCGACCCCACCCTTCGGACGGGAAGCGGGTGCCCTGGGCTGGCATCCATTCCAGACCTGGACCCAACACCAGCTAGCTCAAGGTGCGGGAGCAGCCCTGAATCTTTTTTTAGGGGTCCTAGTGGAGGTTTAAAGAAAGGAAAAAGGAGGCCCGGTTGATACGGATGGAACTGACTTAAAGTTTTGTATTACAAGCGATCACTCATTGGGTACGACAAGAAAACACTGCAATTGATCGAAGAATGGACTATCAAATGACGCATTCCGTATCGTGACAATGGCCAGCGTTCATATCAAGAATGATGTGATGAGTTGTCAAACTCCGGGGAAATGCCTGCGCTGGCTCGAGAAGGGAACCCCACATTAAATATTGGCCTATCCTGGGGGATGGCATGACAAGGGTTCTTATAGCAGGCATGTATCTCCCTCGAACGATGGAAGAAATGGAAGCATGAATTCCTGGCTAAAGTGCATATCGTATCTGAGCCAATCAATCTAGCGTATAAGAGCTGGGTGAAACTAATGCTTCATTGCAAAACAAAGGACACGCAGGAAGAATGAAACGGACGGAGTCATCAAATCAAATAAAAAAGTAGACGTTAATAATGCCAGCCCTCGAGGTACCATAAGAGTTGACAGCTTTAGACGGGGTGATAAAAATACCTAGGTAAGTTTATCGAAAATTGTGGTGGTACTTTACCTAATTTTTTTCTACCCTCAGCCTGGACAGTCACGTCTTTTGGCGCCCTCTAGCCTGCGAAGCAGCCAGTCCTTAGTTGCTTACTGGATTGTAGCGTGCTGAGGTGCGGGTCGAGGTCAATCATGTTGAAACATGAAATTGATAGTGAATACTTTACCAAAATATGATTTGCAAGCACCGGCCAAAGTAGCCCCTATCCTTTGACCAGTCCACGGCTTCGAAATTCTTCGACGATGCCAGGGCCCCTTGGCGAAATTACGTCGTGGCCAATGCGGGTCGCTTCGAGAGCGGGTCTCATTACAACACAGCTCTCTGTTCTCCTTTGGAGATGTGCTCCATTCTCCAGTAAGTGAGGCTTGATTCCAGTTCCATTGGCTGGCCGCTCTGTTTCTTCAGCTTAGGTTGTCTGAATTGGAAGATTTGCTGCCCATCCATCCGCGCTACAGCGTCACAAGGCAGGAAGAAGTTGGGGACAGCTCATACGCTTAGACTTGGAAGTGGCTGCCGACTAGCACTAGAGGCAGGTACAAAGTCCATTTTAGCATCAAGTGGAAGCCGGAAGGTATCCATCTCGACCTGTCTTGTCCTGTCTCGACCACTCATTGTCAAACCAAGGCTCTCATCTCATCTCATCTCATTCTACGAATGAAACCGACGTCTTCATTTCCTTCTACTCTCCCTCTCCATTTCCTCCGTGCAACGCAACTTACCTAATCTTCCTCCTCCATACCCGATGGCACGACTTGCCAACTGACAAGACCTGCAACTGCAACCTTTCGATGTGTCCGACCCGCCTTATCTTTTTCATCCCCTTGTCTTCTGACATTCCTTTTCTTTCATGAAGCCGCTTCTTTAGGTTCTTCATAGACACTTTTTTTTCTTTCTTAATTCAACTACGTATTTCGCGGCCCCCCTGGAGCTCCATTTTCGCACCCCGGAAATTTCCCACCCAAGGTGCTCGGCGCTCAGAGGCAAACCGTCATTCCGTTCGCCCCCTTAATAGTAAAGTTGGGCAGCGCGTCGCGTATCCAAATATTTCTTGACCGTTAGAAAATACCGGCCACGATTTCGGTTTCGCAAAACTGTGTCCCCCCAGGCCTTCGACTTCGAGATCGGCTTTTTCACTAAGCGACCGACCTTGAGAGAAAGGACTGGCTCTATTTGAGACTCAGCGCAGACATATTTTTGGTCTGCACTGATCTCCCTGAGTGAGTGACTGAACCACGCTTCCTCCTTTTTGATATTTGGTCTTGAATGTATATGAGCTGCCAGAGCACACATTCATCTCCAGACGCCACTGCATAACTGGCAACTGCTAACTCGGACCTCCACAATAAACAGGCCGCTGTAAAGACGTATTCTACAACGTCGTCGGCTCCTCCTGGTGCATCTGCACAGGACGGTAACGGAGCTTATCCCTCTCGATCCCGCCCTGCTTCACCGGCCTCTCCCACCTTGTCGAATACTTCAACCGTCGACGGCGAAGAGGAGATCGAGTCGTCCCCCATCCTTCCTTCGCTCCAAGCTCCTCGGCTCCCGGAAAGGGCGTTACAGTTCTTAAGGACACCGCCTCCAGAGGACACCGAATTCGGTACTGCTAGCTGGGGCTCTCCTTATCCCCAGTCAGACCGCAACCTCCGAAATCAGAGCTCAGGAAGTGAAGCTTCGGACGATTCCCCCATCCATCACCTGGATATCGCAACCCCCTTTTTGCGTCCAATTCCAGATCTCCTGCGGTCACAATCAGACCCGCAAGGCTCCTCATTGAGTGCTGCTGCCGCCGTTCTTGCAAATCGTGCCCGCCGGCCGACTCGTGGACTCACTGAGGATTGGATTCGCACCCATACCACCGACGACCCTAACGAAGAGAGTCGGCATTGGTTCAGTGACGGAAGCGAAAGTGAGCACTCTTCACTGAGCGGCTCTGAACCTGGTTGGCTGGAAGAAAGCGGACCTCGCACTCCCCGACCTGCGCAAAGAACAATTAACGTCCCTGTGTCTCGAGAAGGATCTAGCCACCATCCACGGGCCAGATCTAGCATCGAGACTCTAAGACCAGGGGATTCCCTCAGTCCCAAAACGGGGCAAAATAGCAGTATGGCGACCTCCGAAGCCGCGCCAGTAACCCATGACGCGGCGAGCGACAGGTCTCAGGCCGCCTCCACCCCGGAAGTACCTGTCGCAGAAAGTCCAAAGAAGCGTATCCCCAGTAATGCCACCAAAGGGGAGCCTGCGCTACCCGCAACACCGATGAAGGGCACCGAAAAGCCTCTCCCTAAAGAGCCAGCGCCAACTCCTCGATTGAAGAAGAAGGTACCATGGAGAGGCAAAAACATCATGGTTCTCATTCCGAGGGACACGCAAAGAGGACAGCCAGGAAATGCGCCCATGCCGCTTCGGCAGAATGAGATACAGAGGATGTTTTCCTCATGGGAAGAGCTTGGATATGACATATCGGGCTTTGATTTGGAGGTTGAGGGTTACAAGGTGGAGGGCACAGCAGATTCTCAGACACGAGATGCTTGGCCTAATTTTGATGAGGTGGCCAAGGAGAGGGAAGAACATAGCTTCAAGGTTACACTGCCAGATCTGAATGCTTGGAAGAACTATATGAACGAACTTCAAGAGGCGAAATTACGAGCACTTGGTGTATCCTTTGGCGATGATGAGCCTGAACAACCCTCGCCCGCAGCAACAGATCTCAGTCGTCAGCCCTCCGCTCAATACCCTCCGCTCCCCTTTTCACCTCCTCTCCCAACTTCATCAGCGTCCAGCAGCCATGCTCTGCCAGGATTTCAACCAGGCCATTTTGCTCGAGCTTCAACGCATAGTCCTGGATTGTCACACCGAGCTTCACCACTTTCGTTTTCTGCCTTGCCTGGTAAATTCAACCCACGACAGTCCATATCGTTTCCCGCCAATAGCTCGCCTTTTGGCTACCAACAGCCTCCCCAGGGTTGGCCTGGTGTCAATCGCCAAAATTCGCCCTCCATCATGGGTATGATGTCTCCTCAATCGCCATACGGGCCAGAGAGTCCTGGCATGAACCTTCATCAGCGCCATCAGTCTTTGCAACATCCCATGATGCCTCATCAACAATTTTCATACTTGCAGCCCGCTCGAAACTCCCCTCGTCTGCAGGAAGTCCTCGAAGATGAGGAAGAAGCTCCAAGCAAGAGCCCATCAAGGACACCCGAGCCCCCGCAACAGCAAAATACAGACACTTTGCAAGCTGAAATTGACGATGCTGAGTACCACCTGGAAGAGCAGCTGCGCAACGAATTGGAGCACGAGGACTATAATCCCCAGCCTCAAAATGAGCAACCCGCAAGCCTTCCGGACCCATTCGTCCCTGCTCATGGTCACCAAGCCTCTGGTCAATTCTCTGTTCAGGAGCGGTTTGCTAACGAGCAGTCCAAGCCTCTGGTTCTGCATCATCCCCGACCTCACAGCCGTGGTCACTCTTTATCTCAGGGGTACTTCCGCGACCATAACGAGAACAGCGTTACTGCTGACGAGAGTAATCTCACCAAGTTTAGCAGCCTCAACGAAATCCCAGAGTCTCAAAAACCCGATGAAGTTTATGAGATCGAAACCAACCCCAGCAACTTGGGTACGCCTGTTCAAGATTTTGACTTCACTGGTTTCGGTCACCAGAAGAACTTTTCAACAGCTAGTAACCCATGGAACGATGCTAGCTCCGTTGGCAGTGGTAATAAGGCGGACCGACGCTCTAGTCATGTCAGCAAACCCTCACTGTCCAAACTTAACGTGAAGGCACCTGAGTTCAAGTTCAACCCGACGAGTTCCTTTACTCCAGGCCAGTTCGACTTTGGCAGCAAGAACAACACATTCCAACCCGGTGCTAGTGGATTTGAGCCTACCGCCAATAGCTTTGAGCCCAGTTCCAGTACCTTCAAGCCTGGCGCAGGAAGTTTCCAACCCGGCGCCAGCAGCTTTCAACCCGGAGCTAGCAACTTCCAGCCGAGTGCAGGTACATTCAGACCTGGTGCTACCAGCTTCCAACCCATGGCCAGCACTTTCGAGCCTATGGCTGCTACCTTCCAGCCTACCGTTAGCACTTTTGACCCGAACAACTTTCAGGCTGCTAGCTTCGAGTCTGCTGGCTTTCAACCTGCAGTCTTCCAGGCCAATGCCAACTTCTCTGACGCAAGCATGCTCAGCTCCCCCCCTGTGAAGCAGTCTTCATATGTGACACCCGCTAAGATCAACGCTGCTGCACCAGCCTTCTCCCCGGGTGACAGCACTTTCAGTTTCTCAACGTCGGGTCCTAAGTTCAACGTTGCTGTCCCCGCATTCACACCTCATTCCGACTCATTCGTTAGCCCAGTCAGTCAAGGTCAACGCGGTAGCATCTTTGGGAGCATTGATCTCAGTTCCGATGATTTGCAGTCGAGCAAGAAATCGAAAGCTCTCCCGATTGTCAGACCATCCAGTCCATCTGCCAAATCTGGGGAGCCGAAGGAGCAGTTTGACTCTGACGGTCATGTACTCGCTGACGAGAACCGAGTTAAGCGAGCACGCAGCTCTGCACCTGATGGCGATGATATACCATTGTTTGCCGAGCAGCCTAATGAACATGAGGTTCAACAGAACATTCAAGAAGAACATATTCCTGCTGACACATCTATGTCTTCCATTGTTACTTCAGATCAGGTTGACACAAAGGCAACCACTGCTGCCCCTTCTGCCGCGCCTTCTGTTACCTCGGCGAACGAGAACAACTGGAAGGCTTTCGAGTTTGACTCCAACCGGGACATCCAGAACTTTAATGACGCTCGACCGTTTGAGGACAAGGAGTTTCATGGTCATAAGAAGACACTGTCTGCCAACGCCGAAACTTTCCAGCCTGGCGCAAGCTCTTTTGGCGAGGCTACTCCCCCGACAGAGCAAGAGGAAGAGTTCGACCATTCCCCTGTGGCCAGCCCTATACCTGCCCGTCCCACTTCTGGCCTGGGTGGTCCTCGGCTTGATATCAGCCAACCTCAACCCAGGACTGTGTCCAAGGGACTCGGCGCTTCCCGGTTTGCTGACCCTCCTAAGCCAGCCAAAGGCCTATCGGCATCTCGATTCGCCAAGAGTCCTACCCTTGATGAAAAGCCTCTTCCTCCCCCACCTGTGGAGGATGATGTTGTGGAATCAGTCGAGTCGGATCTTGCGCCTGAACTCTCAGCTACTGTGACGCACCCCGCTGGTCGTGGTACCAACGAGCCCACTTTCGAGGAAATTGATGCTGTTATGGATCAATTCTTCGATGACCCTACAATGGGTGTTAACAAGACCCTTGAGGCTTCTCAGTGGCAACAGAGCAGTCCTGTCCGCAATATCTCGAGCATTACGAACTCTTCTCCTTACAAGCTAGAGCCTGCTACTGATCACTATATTCGTGATGAGGCTAGTTTGACGCCTCGAGAATATCGCCGGCTACCCCAAACCTCTGCTCAGCCTGTTCCCAGCACGGAGATCGAAGATCCTTTTATTGACCCTCCTGAGGCACTGGCTAACCCTGCTGCTGACAACGAGAGCCTGCCAGCCAGTGATTGGGAGGCTGCCTTTACCGAGGACGAACATGACAAGCTGAACCAGCGAGCTCAGTTCTTCGATGGGCGTGTTAATCAAGTGGTGGGCAATTTACTGGCATCTCGACTCGAGCCCCTGGAGAGAACCATGTTTTCTATCCAACAGGCTCTGGCGACGCGTGCCCGGCGAGCACCTTCTTCTCGGCGCGACATGCGTAGCGTTTCGGCCGAACTCCAACAGAGTGATGCTGATGATGAGGACGAGGAGCCTGTTTTCCGCCGCTCTATGAGCCCCCGAAGAGACCGACGTCTGGATCAAATCCGAATCGCCGTCATGGAGGGTCTCCAGGCCCAGCAACGTAATAAGGTTGAAGCATCTGCTCCTGCAACAGCTTCGTCGGAAGACTCCTCTACAGCTATCCTCGAGGCTCTTGAAGGACTCAAACAGCAGTTCAGCGGCAGAGCCCATCACGATGACGGCCTGAAGCAGATAATCGAAGACGCCGTCAATGCTCGTGCGCACACTATTCCCAAATCCGACGAGGCAGAGGACCCCCGAGTCGCTGAGCTCCAGCAGAAGGTAACCGATCTCGAGCAACGGCTCTATTTTGAGCAGACCAAGGTCGAGAATGAGGTGGCCGAGCGACGCGCGGCTGAAGACCTGGCTTCTGAGTTGAACCGAAAGCTTCAGACGGCCGAGACACGCATCGAGGTGGAAATTATCAACCGAAGTGTGTTTGACCAGCGTGTGGCTGACCTCGAGGAGAGACTCAGAGGAGCCGAAGAGCTCAGTGAAGAAGCCATCAATGCTCGCCGTGCTGCCGAAGACAAACTCACTGAAGCTCGTGTTCACCGCGAGACTGCCGCTGAAGAGCTGGTTCGCCTCCGTGAACTCGTTGAGCAGAGAGACCATAAGTTGCGATCCCTGGAGCAGGCCAACAGCAAGACCTCCATGCGTATTGCACTTCTAGAGGCCGCTCAGAATAACGCAACTCAGGCTCAGCACGAGGCTGTCGCCAAGTGCAAGGGCATGGAAGTCGAACTCAAGGACGTCCGTCAAGACAACCACCACTGGCGTGCAGAGGCTGAGCGATATGATGAGTCGTCCCGACAGAAGGGCGCCTCGCTGGCCCGCGCTCTTGAGGACAACCAGCACATGCACAGGTCTCTTACTACTCTTACCACCCAGCTTGAGGAGAACGAGCGTGTTCGCGAGATGTGGCGTAGCAAGTTTGCCTCGCTCCAGGAGGATATGGGCAGCGCTGCACGCGAAATTGCTGAAGAGAACGCCTGTCGCATCAAGAAGGACCAGGCTATGCTTGCTCGACAAGAAGTCCTCGACGCTCGTCTACAGGCTGAGGCTAAGACCCGAGAACGCCTCGAGATTGAGATGGAACGTCTGCAATCGAACGAGCGAGCCGGCATGCGGGCAACCAACGAATGTGCCCGCCTTGAGAGTATTATTGGCGAACTAAAGACTGAGAACCACAAGCTTGAACAGAAGGCTATGCGATACCAGCGCGAGTTTGAGGAGGCTCGGGAGTCTGGCCTGAGTGAAGTCAAGAGAACACGTATGGCACTGCAAACCGAGATTGATGCAGCTAACAACCAGGTTAACTACATTCGGGAAGAGCTCGAAGAGCACAACTCTAAGCTTCGTGCCGAGCTCGATAATGTCAGACTGGAGGTTGATACTTCCAAAGCCCAGAACGAAATGCTTTTGGAAGAAGCTGAGAGCAGCAAGACGATTGAGCTTAAGGAGCTAACTCGCAAGCATCAGAATGAGGTCGAAGATCTTCAGACACGATACGAGCGACGCGTCCACAACGCTCAGGAGGACGCTCACAAAGCTGAGCGACATCTCCTTGAGCGTCTGAGCCTGTCTGCTTCCAAGACAGAGCATCTCCAGGACCGCATTCTTCATCTTGA
This sequence comes from Fusarium graminum, assembly GCA_013266165.1. Lineage (NCBI taxonomy): Eukaryota > Fungi > Ascomycota > Sordariomycetes > Hypocreales > Nectriaceae > Fusarium > Fusarium graminum. The sequence goes on from JAAGWP010000628.1 coordinate 11,395, forward strand.
AGATAAGCTCGAAATTGCAAAACAAGCAGCTCAAGCTGCGGCGCAGGCAGCTAAGTCTGCAGGAGCTGAGGTTAACATTCCTACTGCTCAGCCCAGACAGGCCTCACGAGACATGGAACCTCCTGGAAAGATTTCTCCTCAAGCTCTTCGTGAATCTATCATGGTCCTCCAGGAGCAATTACAAGCTCGCGAACAACGCATCGAGGAGTTGGAGCAGTCGCTGTCCAAGACTGATCCTGATGCAGCCACGAAAATTGTCAAGCGCGATGACGAAATCACTTGGCTACGTGAACTTCTCGCCGTCAGACATGAGAACTTACAGGACATCATTGTCGCTCTCCAGAGTGACCGATTCGATCGTGACGCAGTGAAGGATGCTGCAATCAGACTGAAGGCGAACCTTCAGATGGAAGAACAGGAGCGAGAGAGGGCAATGAACGGTGGCTCTGCCATCAATCTACCCAATATCGCTCAGACAATCCAGAACGCTTCACCTCGCGTGGCACAAACCATCGGCCCGCTCGCAGCTGCATGGGGTAACTGGCGAAAGGGTAACCGCAGCCAACCATCACTCAGCAGCCTCTCTGGCGTGCTCAGCTCTCCAGCACCTCGACGAAACGCAACGCCATCGCGCAGCAACTCGACTTCCCAGAACAACCCTCTGGGCGGTCTCATGACGCCTCCCGCCTCCGGCCTCCGTCAGACACCACCAGTAGACAACAAGCCTCAACCTACCGCTTTCGCCAGTACTGGGCGTCGCTTTCCATCACAAAGCCACGCTCCTGGCAGAGCACGAGGAGCTTCTAATACATCTCACCGAGGTGAGCAAGCTGTTGTCACGCCGCCACTGGTAGAATCTGAGGATGAGCCCATGACTCCTCCAATGATGCGAACAAGCGGTTACGACTCGGACGCCCAGCCAGGAGATTTCGATGATAACGACTTCTTCGAGGACTAAGCGGACAAGACCGAGAGGCTACGAACATGGGAATATCGTGTCATGGTTATCAATATTTATCATTTCCTTTGTCAAATCATCGAAAAACGGCTGAAGCATATACATATGCATTGCACCTTATTACACTAGTTTCACCAAGGCTGCGAACCTAGAAAGATACCCCCTTTGGATTGATGTTTATGCCACACAGATTGGGATTTGTTTTACCTTCAAAATTTACTGAGTCTTTCCTTTGTCATTGATCGATTTCATGATGAAGCTTGTGTTTTCAGAGGAAGTTGAGCAATGAAGAATGCCATTAAAGCTTCAAAAAGACGGAAAAAGGACAAAAAAAGAAAACCGCATAAAAAAAGGGGATGGTTTCGCATCAACACGTTTTGATAATTCAGTTACTTTCCTCACTGTTGTTTGCATAGCGGTGTGGTAAACGTCATTTTGGCGCGACAAGGCATTCAAGATGATTGCTCATTGTACATAATAATAATTTACTGTCAAAAAGAATTATTGAAACAATCTGTTTAGAAACATCGCATGAAATGCTATTTCTGACCTCTGAAATAGCTTTACTTTATTGCCAAAGGAATGCGTCAAGTTTGAATCCTTCTCTTGCTTCATTAATGATATCTATAACCAACGACTACCATAAACAACCCCTTATTATGATCAAGGTATACATGTACATATTTAGTGATTGCTGAGGAGCTTCTCTACAGCCCACTTCACAGAGAAATTGCGCAGATCTGAGTAGTGTTGACCAACGCCCACGAAAAGCACGGGAACGTTGGTCGCATGAACGAGACTGACGAGAGTACCGACCATGTCACCAACAGTGTCGCACTTGGAGATGATGAACCCATCGAGAGTACGGACTGCGCCAAAGGCGGCGTTGAAGTTGCGGGCTTGAGCAACTGAGTCGGTGCCTACGAGAGCCTGGAAAGAAATGATTTGTTAGTGAATGATCAATAAGACTATCGAAGGGCGGGAGATATACCTCTCCAACCATGAGGATCTTGTCAGGCTGGGCGAACTTGGCAAATTTCTCGAGAGACGACATGAGACGCTGGTCGTTGTGTCTTCTACCGGCTGTGTCGATGAGGACGACATCATAGCCCTCCTGCGCAGCATGGGCAACAGCGTCCTTCGCAACAGTGGCGGCATCCTTGCCGTAGCCCTTTTGGTAGAGCTCGACACGACCGCCCTCACGAGCCGTCAACTCTTTGAGGTTGCGGACATGAACAGCAAGTTGCTCAACAGCGCCAGAACGGAAAGTGTCACCGGCGGCGATAAGAACCTTGTATTTGTTCTGGAGGAGGAAGAAGCAGATCTTGGAAAGGTTGGTCGACTTGCCAACGCCGTTTACACCGACGATGGACATGACATAAGGACGAGCCTTGCGGAGAGATGTCACTGGGGGAGCAGTAATAGCGTCGATGTCGCGGAGAAGGTCGAGAGATGATGTAGGGGTGAGCATCTTTGTTAACGAGGCCTCCATGGCGGCTTGAATTCTGGCGTTGATGCCTGTGAAGCTTGTTAGAGTGAGATATCAGGAGAGATACTTGAATGGGGCACGTACTCTCGAAATTGCCAGTCTTTACACCGAGAAGTTCCTTCTCAACACCTTCGCAAAGTCGAACAGCAGCTTCTCGGGCAACGTTCTTCTGAAGCAAATGCTCCTCCATGCCCTTCATGGCCTTGTCGAGGTCCTCCTTGGTCAAAGTCTTGCCTCCGATAACATTTCGGAAGAGACCGCTAATGGCGCTTACACCAGATCCTAAAAGACCAGACTTGGGTTGTGTCTTTGCTTCCGCCGCCTTCTCCGCCTCTGATGCCAGAATCTCGTGCATCTCATCACCCAAATCCTTCAGCACGAACTTGCCCTTTGATGTTGAGCCCCATGTGTTGGAATCAATCTCGTCCACAGCCGTTGATCGCGCCATTGCTTCAACCTCAGAATCGCTGGTTGCATGTTTTGCAGAGTAATCAAGCTGAACATCGTCTTCCTCGTCTGCGAACCCATCGGCGTCCCACTTGCGCCCCTTCTTCACGGTCGTCTTCTTCTTTCGGGGTGCTTCGTCTCCGGAAGAGGCAGGGGCTGATGTTTGGTTCTTGGCTTTGCGCGCTCGTCGGGAAATCTTTGCAATGGGACCGCCCTTTGCGACAAGAAGATGGTTGCTTGGTGTGCCTGGCCGCGATCCATTCGGAGTCAGTGCAGGGGTAGACTCGTCGGCCGAGAGTGCTTCCTGCGGCCCATTGAGATGGCGCCCTCGGTAGGTAGGGCCTGGCGCAACGGGAGGGCCGTCGCCGATGCTCTCCTGGATGATCTCTTCTTCTAATGGGACTGCGCCGGCTGTGATGGTGGTGGCGGGACCCTTGTTACTGGTCTGGTCAAGCTCCTCGAGTTGTACGTCGAAGTATTCATCAAAGGTGTGGCACTCAATGAGGGTGGTATGTGGTTTGGTTAATTGTTCGCCATAAAGTCTGACAAATATAGTCTTGATGTTATCAACGAGCTTGTCAACCCATGAGAGGTGGAGGAGGGATCGGTAGACGGCCTAGGGAGGGGAGTGGGGACGTCAGTGCCGAGGATCGGGGGCCAGAGGCAGAGGCCATCATGACAAGTAAGGACGGAATACTCACGACGAAAATAACACCCAATTCCTTCACCAGAGTCCACTTGAGAGTGTGTTGGTCGCTCTTGTATGGGGGGTTAACAGCGGCCGATTTGGAGTCGCCGAGGGCAATAGCGCCACTCTTCTCCTCAATAAAAGTGTCAGCAATGAAGTTGTTGATGATGGAAGGATTGATGGCTGAGTATGTGCGCGACCAGACCACGACGCCCGAGGTGGTTAATATTTCGAAAGAATCCAACATGTTTGTGAGTGTCTCTTGAGTGTTGGAGAATGTGAGATGTTTGTGGGAGAGCTGTGGTCCGCGGCGATGGGGAGGCGAAAGCCTATGTTGGTGAATTAGTTGGTAGATGTGGCTACTGTACAGAAGTGTAATAACCAAGATAAGATAAAACCGCTGCACATCAAAATGAGGGACTCGACCTTGACCCGGACACGCCGCTTGGGCCTAGGCCTAGCTAAGCCTTCCCCGATATCCAACCCTAACAGGGACTTGGGGTATGCCTGAGTTGCAGGTGGTACATAGAGGATCAGTTCATGGACTTTGTAGTAGGAAATCGTTGTAATCCCATACATGAATGAGGCTTACTTGAACAATTCAAATATCAAATCCATACCGACACCAAGCCCTGGGTATCTAGGGACAGTAACGTCGAGCCTTAGAAAGTAATCACGTGTCCCCTGTAGCAGCAAACCGAACAGGGGCTGACGTTCCCTTGAGCTGAGCTAGGCTGGAGCTCCCCAATACTAGCGCCCAATCAGAAGAATTGAACAGATAAACCAAACACCAGCTTTACCTTTACCTCATCATCATCAACTCAACTCCGACGACCACCGAAACTGCGCAAACCACCACACATCACCAAAAAAAAACATAAACATACCGAATAACCCCCATATCCGCAATGCAGCGAGCGTCATACGCGCAGTCGCCGCCCCCTCTTCACCACCCAGTTCCTCAGCATGTCTCGACCGTCCCTCAACTAAGATCACCGCCTCCTCCTCCAGGCTCCGCGCAGGGCCAACAGGGCTACGCTGCCAATGCCGGAGGAAACCCATATCAACAACAGGGAGGCCCCAGTGGCAATGTCTTTGGCGCATATGGCAACTTCATGAACGACCCTACAGCGCAGGTGGCGGCGCAATTCGGCCAGACAGCGTTTAAGCATGGACAAGAGTACGTGGAGCAGAACGTGAGTCGCAACAAGAAATCTCGGGATGCTCTGATGCTGACTTGCGTAATAGTTTGGTCGTTACGTGAACGTTTCTGCGCTCAAGCACTACTTCAACGTATCCAACTCGTATGTTGTCAACAAGCTATTCCTTGTTCTTTTCCCCTGGAGGCACAAGCCTTGGTCGCGCAAGCAAGCCGTCGGGCAAAATGGACAGGAGGGCTGGTATCTCCCCCCACGAGACGACGTCAATAGCCCCGATATGTACATTCCAGGTGTGCAACGCAATGTCCATATCTGTACCGAGGAGGTTGGCTAACCGTGATACAGTCATGGCACTGGTAACATATATCCTTCTCTCGACCTTGATCGCTGGTCTGAACCACCAGTTCCAACCAGAGCTCCTCGGAAAAACAGCCACAATCAGTCTCATCGTTGTCATAGTCGAAATCTTCTTCCTCAAGTTGGGATGTTATCTTCTGAGCATCTCTAGCCAGTCACAGCTTCTGGACTTGATCGCCTATTCCGGATACAAGTTTGTTGGAATTATCGTCACTATTGTTGTTGCTGAGATCCTCAACGGCGGCAAGGGCACTGGTGGCTGGGTTGGCTGGTTGATCTTTTTCTATACCTACCTGGCAAACTCTCTCTTCTTGGTAGGATGCACGACTCCTTTGACAATACACCCATGCTGATTCTTTACCCAGATGCGATCCCTCAAATATGTCCTCCTTCCTGAAGCAGCTCCTGGTTCTAGTGGACCGATGCAGACAGATTCGCGAGCGAAACGTAGCCAGCGCACAAAGTTTCTCTTCATCTATTCCTACTTTGTGCAGCTCTTCTTTATGTGGCTTCTCACCAGGGCTTAACGGACGACAGCGATTCAAGGGAAACTAGTGGTTATTTCAAGGGCTATCTTTAACGATATGACAGGGCCTGGGTGGCCTTGCTTTGCCTGAAGGATATAAAAGTTGGCCAATGGCAGGTTGGGGACGGTAATGAGGGACGACTAGGGATGTATGATAGACAACTTGATCTGAATAACGAAGCATCAAAGACCAGCAATGATTTGTCCAGTGGCTAGGGAATTATCTTTTTTTGCTCAAACTCCCCAAGCGGTAATCGACGTTGAAACCTAAATAGGTAGTATGTATCTCTTTAGCTGGCATAAGGCCTCAAAAATATACCGATAGGGGGCGGGTACCAATTAAAATGATTATAATGATCGGTACTTTTAGTTATATTTAATTTGGTATATAATAGAAATACTAGCAG
>JAAGWP010000631.1:0-18642 GCA_013266165.1 Fusarium graminum
GGGGTAAATGAAGGTTAGGTAAGTTATCACTATATTTAGACTAAAGTTACCTAACGTTTTCTGTCATTTGGTCTAAAGCCGCCGTTTCTTACATGTAGGCCCAGTTTTAAAAGAATAAGTATTGATTATAAGTATGGAGAACACGCATTCCCTCTAGTTACTTTGCTTCTGGCCAGTCAAGGTCCCAAAGACCTAGTCTACAAATACGCTTTTGATATCAAAATTGCCCGTTGTATTGGCCATCGTTGTCTGGGAAAGGCTGGTATTGGTAAGGAAAGAGGGCAGGGAAAGCAGCTTGGCCCTGAGGATTCCGAGGGATAACCTGCTGCTGCTGCTGTGGTAATTGCTGGAATAGTGGTACTTGTTGTTGTTGATGGAGTGGTAATTGTTGCTGTTGTTGCGGTAGTTGTAGTAGTTGATATGGTGGTAATGGTTGTGGTGGTGGCACCCATGGCACTATTGGCACAGCATTTGGCGCCATAACTGCCTTTTCTTTATTGTCAGGAAGTTGGGCTGCCTCATTCCCAAGGTGGCGTTTGAGCGAATGCTGCATAGCTTGTCGACGCATAACTTGTTGCTGCATGATTTGTTGCATGGCTTGTTGCTGCTGTTGCCGTTGCCGCTGCAACCTCAGCTGACCTTGTTGCTGCCGCTGATCCCGAACCTCTTGATGCGCCTGAAGCTCTCGTCGTATAATTTCTAGGTGATCCGCCGCAGGAAAGTCACGAAGGCGAACATGTTCGGGATGAGCTTGGTTCCATCGCTCAGCTCTTTGCTTCCTGATATCTTCGTCCTTCTTTACCTCTTCAGAGAGACGAAACGTGAGAAGATCGGGCTCAAGATCGGGGTTTGCGTCCAAAATCTTTTTCCTGGCAGCCTCTTCGGCCCCCTTTATGTCGTTCTCGTGACGCTCCTCGACGCTGTCAAATAGAGGACAATTGCCCTTTTTACCGCCTCGATTCACGTCATTGAAGTGCTTGTAATCGCACGACTTGGAGCAGACATAGCACTGAACGTTCATACATCCTTGTCGTGTGCAAGTCATCTTGTTGCAGCCGGACTCTTTGATGAATGGTGTATTGCCTTCGAAGAATTAGTAACGAGGTTCATGATTAACTGTTAGCAGAAGAACTCACACTTGTTGCATGTACGAATGAGAGCTTCAGACATGGCCTCTTCTACTTCTCGCCTCAAATCTACCCCCTTGTCCAAGGATGCCTCCTTGCAACTTTTGGGAATGTGAGTTTCCAGTTTACAAAGACGACAGCTTGTGATTCCGCAATAGGGATTTTGGCATCGAAACTCTCTGTTGACATCAACCGGTGGATAAACTTCCGCATAGGGGCAGAATGGGCATTGGGCCAAATCGGACAGCGCAGCCATGCGGATATTTGCCTCTTGTTCAATCCGGTCGAGCGCGAGAGTTAGCTCTCCACTCAGGAACTTCTTTCGTTCACGGTGCGAGAAGCCAGCCTCGCAGCCATCTGTGGAAAGACACTCCAATTCGTATTTCTCAAGCCCGACTTGCGTTTCAGCATTGCGACGAGCACAATCGACACAGAAAGACTATATGAACAGTTAGCTATAAGCCAAACAAGAGATGGTCAGACTGTGTGACAGCAGTGGCAAAATGAATAGAAGATACTCACGTGGTTAACGTCACCGTCGCAATGGACCAGTCTGTTCTGCGGGATGTCGACGAAACAACACCCGCACTCAATAAGCTCACCTTTGGCCTCGGCGTCTTCGAAGTTGCGCCGTTCGACATCTTCGGCCAAAGCTTTCACCCGTTCTCTCTCGGTCCTGTCGGCTTGAATCAGTCTCGCAGCCTGAAGTTCGTTCATCAAGTCTTTTTCCCAATCAATGCTAGAAGACTGTATTGATCTGTCGATATTGTCAGGTTTGTATCTCGCCCGCTGTTCTGAAGGCGTCTTCTTGTAGCGCCAAGGGAGTGGTTCGTTTTGTGCTCGGCTTGAGGCATTGTCGATGGCAGTGAAAGTCGGGAGAAGATGATTGTTATGCTCTGCGAGTAGCTGCCTGATGTTCTTGATAGGTACCAGTGGAAAATCTCCTGCAATCATCTCTTTCCTGCGTCCATGTTAACATCCACGTACTCCTTTTGGCGTTGTACAGCATGTACCCCGCATATTCCTGTAACAGACATGACGGTCGAGTTGTCGTAGTAAAAGGAGAGCTTACTCACATGACGGTAACTTGCGGACTGCTCTTGTCTACAGGCGGTCGATGAGGGTTGATGTACTTGCGCCTGGCCTGCAGGACTTTACCTTCAGGCTCATCGTCTCGTCCGTCGGCTTCTCGCTTCCTCTTCCCCGTCGTCTGCTTCGGTCGCTTTGTATACGCCTGTCCCGATTCCTCAAGATCAAGGACATAGTCTATCACCCTTTCAGAGTCAAATTCCAATGGCTCGGCGATCGAGTGGAGATAGTCGACGCATATTTCGGGAAACAATTTTGTGACTTCCTGAATCCAGCCATCTTGCAGGGGCGCGGCTGTGTCTTTGGTGCCATTAGGCTTCTCCATACTGATGGGTCGTATTTTATGAGGATTCTGGTGATTGAAAGTCGTGGCCTGTGTTTGGTAGTTGTCAGATAAGCATGTGGGTGGGAGGGAGAGATGATGTTGATGTTCGCACAAGCTCCTCGTATGCCTATGAATAGCGTTCAGGCAGGTACTGCACAGAAGAAACAGCAGTCACGTAGAAGCGCAATGTGATGGATAGATGATTGGGGAGAAGGGAGTATCGAGCTTCTTGTAGCGTAGTGACAGTGAATAGTCAAGTCACTTGACGACAAAGAAGTAACAGCAACAACGAATTATATGCGCGGCGTGAAGAGGAAAGCTTTTCAGTACCCCTGGGGATAACGCGACAGTTGCGAAAAGGTAAATCAACATCGACCAAAGTAAACCAAAGTTGAACTCTAGTCAACAAGTGGAAAGGAATTCCATACGAGAGGCACGAGTGGTATTGTGCAGGTGGTGACAATGACGGCGACATGGTTAAAGACAAACGCTCCATTGATTTCAACGAAGTGACAAAGTTCGCGGGTTCAGAGATGTTCACATGGTGTGCTTGAGTGATTATACCATACAGTTGAGCAGTGAACGACTTACCGAGAAATAAGTACTGATATATCTAGGGCCCACCTAGATGTTCTGAAGACAGTATGTAATATCGACTTGAAGACGGTCGGACGTAATGAACAATTTAGTGACTGATGATTTTTGGGCTTTGGCAATTGGCGACCAGATGATGATGACGACGGCGAATAATATTGAGTTTCACACTTGGAGTTGAAAAGCACGAGAGTGAATGACCAGTTCCTTCTATCCCGACTCTCTGCCTTGTGCAAACCTCCAACGCATGTCGGATGAGAAGCGATGATAAGATGAATGCGCTGTTGAGAGTCAGAGCTGCCTCGTTTCAATCCCCCGCTTCATCAGAATCGTTCAGATGCGCCGCCAAGTGTCGACAACAACAGAATGCAATATGGCAATATCGAATACCATATGGAACAAGAGTTGACAGGCTCCGAAACAATATGGCATGCAGGGTATCTTAAAGGTTATGTCGTCGGGCTAGGTGAGAGAGAACAATGGAATAGCTTCAGATGTAGGGCAGATGACCAAAATCTCACGGGATGAGATGCGGAGTCGAAGCGGTAGGCGAATGGATGAAATCGACCACCAGGCCAAGAATATCGGTTACAGTATATTTTTGAGTTTACAGCAGGTTTCGACCCCAACTTGGGTAGGTAGGTTGGTAGGTAGGTAGATAAGTTGAAGTCCGGAAGAAGCCTTGTCTCGTGAATTGGGCTTTGGGCTCTGGCTTTAGGCTTCTGTCGCACTCAGATGATAACTTACGATGTGACATGCAATTTCTAGGGGCTCGGCCTGCAACATGCGTTTGTGGCTTGAGGTTGCCATGGATGAACGGACTAAATATCCATGAATCAATCAATGGAGGGGTTGGTCTGTTGGTTCTCTCAGCTCGTATTCAGCTAAAGTGGTGAATGACCTAGCGAACCAACAACAGTACCTCATTCGGCTACCATCTGCATATCTCCATCCTCAACCCCAAGAGGTCGGTATAAAACAGTGTTTGCATTTCCAGTCCTTCCAACAAGCAGTGCATCAATCCGTGGCCTGTTAACTCCACTGACCAACCAGAATGCCAGACCTACAATCTATTAAACCTTGAACGGATAATTCCCTTGCTTTACAAATCGACAACTGATAGATATTATCATTATTCGTTCTATCACATTATTATCGAACAGTCTGGTAAGTCGATCCAAAGAGGGACGAGACTTATTCATTCGTCATCCTCAGATTCCGCATATGAATCTGCTATCTCATCCTCCTCCATGTCCTCCTCATATGAGACGACATTCCGCCCGCTCCGTGTTGATCGGCGAGTTGCACGTCCAGAAGGCTGTTCCTTCTTGACCTGCTTTACCGGAGCTTGTCGCTTTGACCTTACACTCATTCGCGGTGGCTCAGGCTCTGCCTCGGATTGCGGCTCTGATTTTGGTTCTGGTTGTGGTTCAGGTTCCGACTCTTGCTTTCCAAGCCCCAGGTCTTCCTCCGACTCCGGTGCCGGCTCTAGTCTAGGCTCCGGGACTGCTTCATGTGATTTCGTGATCGGTTTGTGTTGGTCGTTGATCTCGGCTTCGCCCATGACCTCATCTGTAACCCCTTGCTGATTTGCTTCGTCGTGCTCCATCAGTAGCCCATCCTCACCATCATCATCCTCGTCAATAGCAGGAAAGAAGCTCGAAGTATGGTGAGCTGGCGCCACAGCTTCCTCTTCTTCTTCATAGCCATCAGGAAGAAACCCGCCAGCCATCTCTTCATCCTCAACCTGCGCTTGCTTCTTAGTCTGAGTCAAGTCTCTAGCATGCCCAAATACCGAAATTTCATCAGTAATTTCTCCATACTCTTGTCGAATTCTTTCCGCAATACGCATGCCCATGAGAAAGCGGCGCCACTGAGCTAGTGCCTTCTTTCGTCGTTTCTCATCTTCCTTTCGTGCACGTTCTGCTTCATCCTTTTCGAGCTCGACCATAACCATGTCGTGGTTCTCCTCAGCGATGACCACCCCCTGAATCACAGGTACAGCCATACGATTTCCAAATTCAAAGTCAACCACAGCTTCGGCGTAGTCAATTTGTAGCTTCTTGCAGACGCGCATGGCTCCACGGAAGGGCACATGCACTGCACCCTTGGGACACATATGTTCGGCAAACAAGTCAATGTTTCTACAGCGCAATTAGTAACCTCAGAGTCAAATTCACAGGTTATTTCATACCCATATTCGTTTTTGGGAATGACTCCACCCTCAATTGGTGGCGGAATGATCCATTCAGTTTGCTCCCAGCTGTAAAGGCCTTGCAAGACCTTTTGTCCCGTGGCAGCTTCTGCTTCCATGATTTCTCTTCTACGGTTCGTCGTAGCTGCACGGTAGGGCACCCTCTTCAATGGCTGCTCTCCGGCAATCGGAGCCCTTCCTTGCTTATGCCAGGTCTCCGCACTCTTGACATTAAGGACATCGCTGCGGAGAAACACCTCCTCCTCCTCCACTGCACCACCCTTGCCCTTACTTTTGAAGACCTTTGCGGATTTCGCACCAGGTTTTAGTGCTTCCTCACGCTTTAGATGGCGCTCAAGAACGAACTCCTTGGACTGCTTATAATATTGTAATGTCTCCTGGCCTTCTTTCACCGGCTTTTTCTCTGGCTTCGCTGGCGTCAAGTCTGTGGTTTCTTCTGCCTCGTCCGTCTCCGTTATAGGATATTTCTTGCTGCCTCTTCGATATCCAGATATTGCTGTTTTAAACCAGTCAAATTGGTCATATCGCTTCACTTTCCCGTGGCGATTGTAAACTGGCACCTTCTCGGGCATCATCCTCACCCCTTTTGTACGGCCGGGAAGCGTATGCCTCTTTAAATATCTGACTGTGATATCTTTGGCAGTTCCATCTTGAGAATGTCCGACAATGTATGCCATGGTCTGGCGTGCTTTGTCGGCTTTCGCTCCACGGGGCTCCAAGGATTCGATCAGATCTCGATTTGTCCCAACCACATTTTTGACGATGGCATCAACAGGTAGATATTTGTTGGTGACTGGTGACAAGACTTCTGTCCAGTAGTGTGGAAAGTCCATATCTGCATCGTACTTCTTGGTTGATACTTTTCTTGGTGTGACCTCCATTTCAACGACCGATTCGTCATCAGTATCTTTGTATTCGAGCTCTAGGTCATCGGAATCGCTCGCAATCTCGATTTTGGGCTTTGTCTTGTGCGTTCGTCCAGCACCTTTCTCATTCTTCGTTTTCTTGACTGACTGCTTCTTTGTCGTGGCCGCCTTCTTCGCAGACGTTTTCTTCTTATCTGGCGTCGCTTTCACCTGGTTTGTACTATCACTCTTCTCGGGTTCGGCCTCTTCGAGTTTGTTCCATCCGAAACCCAGGCAGGGTAAATTCGCAACCATCCGGGCCTCCAAACCTAACCCGCGAAGTAGAGCCGTGAAAAGTTGGCCGCCTACATCCCGACTCCCCTCGCAGCTTCTGGCGTGATACCGGAAACCTTCCAAACCCGAAATCTTCTCGCCGAATTGCTCCGGGTCGTGAGGTTCTGCCTTTTGGGCCTTTGTGAGTCTGTCTAGCCGTTCAAGGGACATGTACCCCCATTTTCTCAGCCCTGGCGCTGTAATGCGAAATCGTTGCTTCCACCAAGCTGACAGTGTCTGCATAAGTCGAAACAGGGGGTCCCCATGACTCATATCAACAACGCCTTGTTCCAGTCTTTCAGCCTCTGCACCCCAATCGCGCGATCGTCGGTCCGGTACTTTTTTCCCTTTGTCTTTCAGTTTGGTAGTGTCTTTTGTAGGCTTTTTGGGTGTTGGCACCTTCTCCAGTCCACTGTTACGCCTCCATCGATCCACCTCGTCCCAGAGTCTCGGGGGCAGGTGAGAGATCATCGTGGCTTGCACTTCTGGGTCACAGAGCCAGGAGTTGCGAGTAGCATTGTGCCAGAGAAGCAGCATGACGTGAACGCAGTGCGATGCATGTCGAACCTTTCTTTCACGCTTGGAAGGCCCCTTCCTGTCGAAGGTGTTCGTGAGCGATATCCGGGTATCTCGTGTAAGCGTCAACTCCAAGTCTCCAGAGGCGACTGGAGCGTCAGGCAAAGGTACAACTGGCGCTTCAACATCCTCAAATTCGATATCTTCGTCGTCTGCAGAATCCTCGTTATCGCCTGCTGATTTCTTTGGTGGTACAACATCTTCAAATTCGTCATCTGACAAGGACGATAGAGAACTCTGATCGCTTCCATCATCGCCAAACCCGTGGAGAACAGAGTTAGAATTAGGTGTCGCGGATGCATCCAGGTCATCATACAACGTTGTTTTACGACGAGATGCCTCGGGCTTCTTTTTGACTGATTTCGATGCTCTAGCTTCCCCAGGCGGGGGCGACTCGCGCAAACGTTTGCGCGGTACAAGAGGAGGCATCCTGATATCGTGAACGAGATTGTCGCATTGTTGAAAGTTGGATGGGATCTCTCTTTGTGAACTATGGATAGTGGATACCTACTTCGTCATAGAAGATCACACGAAACACGCGTTCACGTGATTCATTTAGATCCCTACTGCTGGAAGGCAATATCAAATAAGGAGATTTATAACAGTTTCGGATGGTTTAAGTATATGATACTTAACCGTGTCAATCGTTTTCCTGTCCAGAAAATACGGTCCGTTGCATACACAAGTAACGATCTCCAAATACTGAATTCTATCCTGCTTTGTGGAATGCAGAGGAACGACGTTGAGGACAATAAACCATATATCTCAGCCATGCACTGCAGGTCAGACCTTCATATTGGTAAAAAGAAATTCCGTGTATCAAGTGGTACAGGGATTGCACCAAAATTATTGGTATGAGTATCACGCTCATCACCTATTTCTTCCAAACTTTTCATGCCATTTCCCCTTGCCTCCCACGGTTTTTGGAGTACCAGCTTTATCCGGCACAGTATCTAGTTCCACAGTCTCTTTGATAGTGGATATGATGGAGATGCCCTGCTCAACTGGCCCATCCGAGGTTGAGGAGGTTGAGGGAGGGGGCGTGGGTGAGAGGAGCATCATGGCATTTGAAGTGTTCTTTTGACGAAGCGCATACGTCTTGGTGGGTGTTTTGATGACCGCAGAAGTGTCAGAGGATTCCATGCGCAGGCTGAGTAAGATCAACGTGGTGCTCACATGAAACGACATAATATTCAGTGTGACTTACACGGGAGCGTCGTCCGATTCAAGTAGAGTTAATAGATCCGGGGTAAGCTCGATGAGACGGTAACTGGCAGGGGAGGGATTATGCTGAACAGGCATACCACCTGCTTGGCTTGCCATGATGTGAGAGTTCCTTAAGACAAGAACTCGTGATGGTGTTCGATTAGCAGTAAATCCTGAATGGATGGTGTTTATGGAAGGATTTCTAGAGTTTCAGTGGCATCGCGCTAAGTATAGGTACGCGAGCTTAGGTGGGTCCATGGAGATATACAGAGCATGTCAAAGCTTAAAACATTGACCACTGATGGGCTTGTAAGTTTGAATTATACTGATTCAACGGTAACCATCACATGTAAACCACCTATGAACAGAGTCATATCTGTGTATATGATTCACTAGATGTGTTGTTGTGTTCATGGCACAATACCTTGCCTAAGCAAATCCTACTACTGATCTACAACAGCAGTGCAACACAACCCTCAAATTGGTGTGCTGCTTCCCTTATTGTCTCGCCATGTCAGATTATAGCTTCAAGAAGGACCCCCGTCCTATATAAGCCCTCAGAGCTGCTGCCCTGTTCACCATTGACGTTTCTTTCATCACTTTCAAAATGACAATTTCCATTTCACACGAACCCCAGACGGTCGATGTCGTAGTTGTTGGAGCAGGTCTCTCCGGGCTTCGTGCAGCAGTTGACATCCATGAAGCTGGCTACTCCGTTGTCGTTCTCGAGGCCAACGATCGAGTTGGAGGCAAGACTCTAAGCGTCAATGCCTCTCACTTGGGTGGTAAAGTCGACCTTGGTGCTGCCTGGCTCAACGATACAAATCAGAGTGAGATGTACAAACTCGCCCAGGAGTTTAATTTTGATCTCATCAAACAGAGAGCCACTGGGCTGAATCTACACCAACAGCGAGACGGCAAGGTCGTCAAGTTGAAACATGGGACCGGGCTTTCACTGCCTTCAGGCGCAGCTGAAGTGATTCAGGAACTTGTCGAGAAATTGAACAAATGGGCTGACGAGATTGACCCGGAGGACCCTGCTAAACATCCTCAAGCCAAGACACTTGATTCAATGACGTTCAGTCAACTATGTGTCAAGTATTTAGGACCTAAACTTGGTCCCCCGGTTGGCGATGCAGCCACGAGTCCTCTCCTGGGCGTGGGACCTGACGAAGTTAGCGCCCTGTTCATGGTTGACCTTGTTCACAGTGGGACAGGTCTGGAGAACCTGGCTTCTGATGGAAAGGACGGAGGACAGTATCTCCGCAATAGACAAGGTCTAGATCTTTCCGAGGAAGCTTTCAATAAACCACTAGCTAACAAGAAAACAGGTAATGAGACTTTCTCAATCCAATTAGCATCTAAGCTTCCAGAGAAAGCTGTGAAACTTCGCAGTCCTGCCAAGACAATCAGGCAAGGTTTAAATAGAATCCTCATCGAAACAGCTAACCCGGGGCAAACCTTCCTGGCTAAAAGAGTCGTCGTCTCAGTGCCGACCTGTCTTTACTCTTCTATCACATTCGAACCACCTCTGCCGCACAACAAGAAGACCCTGAGTGACAGCACTGCTCTAGGCTATTATTCCAAAGCTATATTCGTCTTCGAGAAGCCGTGGTGGCGTGAGGCCGGCTTCAGTGGTATAGTAGAGTGCGAGACTGGACCAATCCATTTCTCGAGGGACACATGCTCGGTGGAGGACGGGCAGTATAGCATCACTTGCTTTGTCGTCGGCGATAGAGGGCGAGAGTGGTCCAAGTGGTCATCCGCAGAGCGACGAAGGATCGTGTCAGAGCAACTTAGAGCAGTGTTTAGTGCTGTGGACGTCAGTACTCCGGAACCAGTCAACATCATCATCCAAGAATGGACTAAGCAACCATGGATCTGGGGTGCACCATCACCAGTTATGATGCCAGGAACGCTGACAAGTGACAGTGGGAAAGCACTGCGAGCCGCTGTAGGAAGGCTACATTTCGTGGGTACTGAAACTGCCCTGGTCTGGAAGGGTTATATGGAGGGTGCGGTTCGTTCTGGGAGACGAGGCGCCGAAGAAGTGCTTCGGGCATTTGAGGAAGAAGCTCAAACTTGAACTCTATGTAACTGGATTGGTGTATTCCGCAGATTTGGATAACTGGTAGTCGTGGTAAGGAGTCCAGTTTCTGAACATCCACTTCTTTGGCAATTATCTTGTTTTCAAGGCTTATGAATCAATTATTTTGCAATAGTGACATCATGCATCATATCCCAGTTACCAATGGATCTCTGACTCCGTCTCGTGATTTTGATACCGGCCCATTGTTATGATATCGCGATAACATAGAAAATGGCTTTTTAGAACGTACTTCAAAGCCTCAAGCCGTGTTGCATCCGGTTTATATATGCGGATCTGGGATATCCTGGAGGTCGGGTGCCCTGGGTAAAGTTTATGTTGGCGGGGCGCCTGTGGAACTGTAAGTTCAGCGGTCAATGCCTTAAATCTAGAGAGTTTCCGCTAGTCCCCGCCCAATCGCAACAGAACAGGGTAGGGCATTGCATTGAATTTATGCCTGTTTGACCGCTGTTGTTTCTTGTTTCTTGGTCAACCGAGCTTATTTACTCAATTTATTTATAGATAGAGATGTGATTTAACGATAAGTGAATGGGTAACAGCGAACAACTCTTGGGGTTAAGCTTGCTAGAGAAGAATATTTGTTGTCTAAGCATCAGATCGACTGTCACCCGGTTGCGTGTGTTCTTTTTCTTGTTGGTCAACAATTAGATGCAACGTCAATCTGTGCACGATCTCACTATAGGGACCATACCTAGCGTGTGGATAAACGGGCAAGGTGTGTACTGGACGGGTAGGGTAGGTGAGGTGTGTTTACTTGGCCCCACACTCGCTTGGGTTCCCGCTCCCGACTCTGGGCTTGTTGACTGCTGTACGGTCCCAGCTCCAGAAACGTCACTTCCTCACCCCACGAACCGACCCAAACCAAACCGAATCGACTGTCACTGCCCGCATGTACATGTGCGAATTTGAGTATCCGTGACGAGGGAGGAGGCGACTCGTTCATAACTCTCTCAGGCTAAATCCCCTCAAGACTTGGGCGCCCGCTAAGCTCTCATCGCTTCTCGTCGAATCGCTCTCCAGCTGCGGCCCAACTTGGAGACCGCCCGTCAACAACGGGAACGGCACCGCCAGCAGCAACGTCAACACGCCTCGAGTCTTGATCTGCGCCCCCTTTACACTTCGAAATGGCTCGCGTTACAGATGACTTGGTGCTGTCGGCTGACAGCGTCGCTCTCTACCACGCCACCGATCCTTTACTCGGCCATCTTCCTCTGCTGCTTTTCCATGGACCCTCGACCACCGCAAACTACACTCTTAATAGTTCTCGAGTCCAAGTACACGTATTCACTCCCGCCGGCTTCCAGAGCTTTCCTCGAATCACAATCTCCCCCAATTCGCCCTTCTACAGCGTCGTTCACCACCTACCCCGCGAGTTTCAGGGAGACGAGGTCTACCGCGCTCTGGCCTTTGGTCTCTTCAAATACTTTACGGAACTGCCCGATTGTGTGAAATTACACCTCAAGAATCTATATCCGACACGCGGTCGACGTCCGGGTAGCGCACCCACCTTATTCAGCGAGCAACATGCTGCTGATATCGTCAAGGATATGGTCCAGAGCGACCACACCGCCGATATCATCGAGACATTAAAAGACGCTCTACAAACACAACACATTAGCCACGTTGACGTTGACTTTGTCCTTCCTCCCGGCGCCATCGTACCGTTACAGCTAGGTGACTTTGAAGAAGTGCCCGACGACGAAGACGATATCCTGGATCCAACTTTGCGCCAATACGGAGGATACACGCCTCTAATAAAGCTATTTGGAGAGCCTGTCTTCTTGCCGACTAGCCGTTTGCGAAGAGCTCCATCCAAGCCAACCGCCTTAAATCGAAGCAAGTCCTTCTTGAATACTCAAAAAGCGGAATTGCGCATGAAGTTGACGGAATTGGTCGAAACCGAAGAGCGATACGTGGGCAAGGTGAGGGAGTTGGTACATAATGTTGCTGCTGATTTCCGGGAAAGTGCTCAGGGGCGAGCTCCTGGCAGTCTCAGCCCTTCTGAAGAAGAGTTGGAGAAGCTCTTCCCCAATTCGGCAGATGGCATCCTACAAGTCAACTCTGCCTTCATGGAGGAAATGCGGAGAATTCTGGACGATACTGAAGAAGAGGCCCTTCGGGACATGGAAACACCCACAATGGGCTTTGCAGGCTCCAAGATCGGCCGAACAAAAGACCCTAGTGGTGCCTTGGCTATTGCCAAGTTATTCCTGGAATGGTTTCCCAAGTTTACTGAGTGTTATCAGGACTACATTAAGGCTAGCCAGCATTTCCCTACACTACTCAACTCTTTCCTCGATCAACAGTCAAGCTTCAGGCAGCGAGTGGCCCAGACCGGCGAGCAGGCGATTCGCTCCATTCTTATTGAGCCTGTTCAACGACTTCCTCGATACAGCTTACTTATAGACCAGATCGTTGGCTGCATTCCTATGACACATCCCGCTTTACAACCTATGCTGAAGGCTCGGGATATCATTACCAATATCTGTTCAATGGACGATCCCCTGCCTGATAAGCCTCATGTCGCCAATCGACTTCGAAATATGGTTGAAGCTTGGCCTCTGAACCTTGAACCGCAAGGCCGTCTTATTGCGGCTGCTGATTTTACCGAATTAGCACCTCCCTTTCAGCCATTACTCAACCAGTCCGATAGGTCTGGAATGTTCCTCTTGTTCTCAGACTGTGTGGTCATCATTAAAAAGATGAGTGGGAACATGACTGGACGAGACCTTCTACGCGAAATCGAGAAGCCCTCAGCAGCTGGTTTGCTTATCTCCATGACCAATGCAGCAGGTGGTCCGGCAGCGTACGAATTCGTTTTCACAGGTTGGCATGATATGGCCGACATCCGATTCACGGAATCAAAAGACGGCACGCTTTTCTGGATGACATCCACAGCAGAGATGAGAGGGGCCCATCCCGGAGAGCACAGGATCAGTAAAGCGGTCACCTCGCGATGTTTTCTTTTGCAAGAAATGTATGAGTCCAGAGCGGCCAAGTGGGGGGAGGACGTGGTCAAGGCGAGAATCGAAGCTCGGTTTTCAGAAAAGGAGCGAGAGGACCCCTCCTGGACTCTACGGACAGCGCGTATGCTAGATAGTAGTCTAGGACTTCACGCTGCCATTTTTCAGGAGGGCGCCGACCAACTGATTGAAGGTCGCAAGGAGCCTGCTCCAATCAGAGTGGTCGTCGACCATGACAGGGGCACTAAAGGAGCACCTGTAGGCCATTACGGAGTCGAAATTGTTGTGAACGTTACGACTAATGATCTGAAACGGGTGTCAATGCTCACAGTTGGACTGAATGGGAAACAATTTCAAGACGATGTTGCTTTGGAAGACTTCCTCCCTACAATGTCGCGACGAGGTGAGTATTGTTGGCACAAGCACGTGGATTGCGAGACTGACCAGATACAGTCATTCAACTTTTAAGTTACCAGCATTGTGTTTCCAACATACAATTGACAGCACCGCTAGTCTCATACTACTCCAAGACGTTACATGGTCTCTTGCTCAATACTCGGGCAGAGAAGACTAGGTCGTTCTTGGCTTCGTCCCCCGTGAAGCTACTTTCCAGCTTCTGGGGTGGCAGCTCCGTTCATATTTCAGATACAGCGAGCGTGAGCTCAAAACATAAGCAGGTACCTTCCATTCATCGGAACAACAGTCAGGCATCTGTTGTTAGCTCAATAAAGGGGGGCAAGGATGGTGTTTCTCAAGAGGAAACCCGAACCGATAACCCCTTGGTGCGTTTAGAGCAGACATTTTCCAGTTATGTTGCCGCTCTCCAGTCTCGTAAAGGTCTTATCATCGGCCGCACTTTGTTGCAGCGCTCTGTCGTCGATGAACTGTCTGTCAACGAACTTTACAACAGACTCATCGAAAACCCGTATGATTTTGATGCAACCGCTGACCTAGGCACCGAAGTCATTTTCGTGGCTTTTGAAAAGTTTCTGCGCATCGCCTGGACGGACCAGATAAGCCCAGTCATGTCGATGCGCTCTCTTGACACTCTTCAAGCTCGCGTTAACAAAAGGGTTCCTGGTGACTTCGCGGATTTTGTCAACTTTTTGTTTGGTGACATGGCACCGCAGAACCGCCGTGCTTTCACTGCTCTTATCAAGCTATTGGCCGAGCTGCTGGACGGGTGCGGCAACGATGGCGATAGGGGGGCGCTGACCCTCGCGTTTGCGGAACTACTCGTATATGACGGCACAGCCTCCAACTATATTAACCTACTCGATCGTCTCGTAGAGGACTGCGAACGAATATTTGAAGAGCCCAGCTTGAACCACAGCTTTGGCCTCGATAACTCGACTTATGATACAATTAACTTGGCACTCCGTGGCAAGGGGTATACGCCTTCGGTCGCCTCCAACACGTCCTCGCTACGCCGCAAATTTGGCTTCGACACTCTCTTGCGGCAGAATAGTAAGGACGAGCGGGCATCCGTATGGCGGCAACTCGGTAAGCATCGAAATCCCGCCACAGGCGAAGCAGTCAGCTTATCCAAAGCCTCATTAGGTCGATCAAGGTCTATCGACGACAACACATTGCCCAGAAAACTAGCGCGACGTCCAGGCTCCAAAGATCGACCACCCATAGCAGGGGCGTTCGATGAAGTGCAAAGACCAGGTAGCTCTCACCGATTGCTGGAGACAATCGGGGAGCCGGAAACGGAGCGACCGCCAGTGCCACGATCGCCAAGGAAGAAACGACGCAGTTCGTTATCAGACCTGAAGGGTCTTATGGCAGCGACAACACTCGATGACGATGAGTCACCCCAGCCACTTCAAGATGCGAAGCAAACCTCAGAAAAGGTCAACGCGAGCCCCACGGCGACGACTCCGTCTAGAATACCGATTAGTCCCGGCCATGCCCAGACGATGCGAGTATCAAGGCAAAAAGAAAATGTTTTGGAATCGCTACTGCCGAGCCCTCTAGATCTACCTGAAGAGGGATCCCGACGCCCTTCCCCATTGAAAGGTCACAGACATTCTAAGACATTATCATCTACCAACATTCCGACTTTGCGCCCATATCGTTCCGCGCCCCAGGAGTCTGACTCACCACCTCGCCCCAACTCGAGTCCAGCCAGACGTGCAACACAGAAACTCCGCCTACAATCACCACAGAAGCTTCGAGAACGATTAAATACAGAGAAGCAGGCTGTCGACGACGTAGACATATCACTCAGGTCCGAGTTGTCCAAGATTGGTGAAGAGATGGCACGCCTCAATAGTACACGACCTCCCGGCTCACAGTCCGTCGATATGCGGCGAATGAATGCTGCTGTTCGGCAGTTGGAAGACCGTATTCCTACTGCTATCCAGGAGATACAAGACAAACACGACGCGATCCAGCACGACATGGAAACCACGGTCAAGGCAGCCGAGGCCAAGGTACGAGCAATCGATCAACTATACAAAGAGGCTGTGGCAGAGAATGAGTTGCTGTATGAAAAGTTCAACGGAGAGCTCGGCAAGATTGTCAAGGCCCTGAAAGGCAAAGGCAAGGACGAAAAGGAAGAACTCATGGCACGATTGCGCGACCAAAGTGACGAAACAGCGCGGGTGAAGAAGGAAAACGCGCGATTGAAACGCGAGATGGTGAGTCTACGCGCGGCGTTGAAGGGGACGACGGAGTAGGCGCTGCTGTCCTCTGGGAGGCTGGCTGGAAGGCTGTTTGGGCGTTTGAGAACAATTTTGATAGTAATGGGCAGAGGAATGTCTTGTGTCTGGACGGCCGGACTGTACATCACGCGGCGGACTCTAGGTTTTGTCGGAGTAGGGAGCAGGGCGGCATGGCAAGGACTGGCCGGGGTCTGGGAACAAGGTCCAGGGCAATGGATTGATGTCATGTTAGACAAGATGAATTGAAGGCTATGAAGTGTCATGATGACGATAATTTATATCTGTATAAGTTGGGTATCATATTTATAAATGCTTGTGAAGTTTTTATGATGTGTCGCTCTGCTCAATCCAGCATTCAAAGAATAGGGGGCCGGCTTGAACGGAACGAATTGGAGTTGTATTTTGGCCACCAAGGGAAGAACCTTGATTCAAAGAGGTATCAGTCGGTGGCTGCAGATTTGGTGGAGAAGGAATCCAGTGTTGGGGGTGCTGTGGTCAATCAGTATAGGGCACATGCTTCCCATCAACTCATAACTTACACCTATTGGCGCTGATGCTTCGTCGCGAAGCTCAACGGCGAGCGTAAAAGTGCTACCCTCTGGCAAAGCAGGCATCATCTCAGCCGCATGTGCAACACGACGAAGCGCTCCTCTAAACGCCTCATTAACATCCGTCCAATTCACACCGTCCTCCTCCCCAGCACCCTCCACCGTGGCAGGATTGTATGTCGCCTCTTCTCTATCGCCCCAGCCTGCGGGGAACGTTTCAACGTCAAAAACCCAACGTTCAAGCACGTCAAACGTCTTGGCGGCGTGCATCACAACCGCTATACGGCGCACTGCACCTTTGCGGAGCTGTGCTGCCACAGAAGATACGGCATCATTTATCCATGTGCAAAGTCCGGGATGGCGGGACTGATGGACAGGGAGGTTCAAGGCGCGCGCGGTAAGGAAGGTTGTTGGGGGGTAGAGACCGCGGTGGTAGAGAAGAGTGTGAAGGGCGAGTGTAAGGAATGTTGTGAAGGAGGAGAGGAGATGGGATGCTTGGGAAGCAGGGATAGATGGGCCTATGTCCATTTTGAGTGAGGTTTGGAGAAGAGTGACGATGTTGAAAGATTGGTGGTTTGGGAGTCGTGGAGGGACGCGTTGAGTGGAACGCGGTATCACGTGAGAATGCCGTCATCCGTTGATCACTACGTGTGATATGCGAATGATAATGCCCAAGAGAAATCTTACTTGCCAATTACAGCGACATACATAGTATCGCATCACTCTAGTCTAAAGATTGATAGTCGTATGTGTTATTGTTGAACTGATTACTTTATTCTGCGTATCTAGGTGCGTATTGGCGTATCACAACTGCATCATATGAGGAACAAAGTGTTGTAAGCCCCAGGACGGCTTTAAGTTGCTCCTTACAGTTCTTCCCCAACCGCCATTTTGATTCACAGCGCTCCTGCCCCGCTAACAGGGTCAGAAGATTTGACCGTCTGAACTAGGGGTAAATAAAAGGTAAGTAAAGGGCGGATTAGCTTATGTCAAAGCTCCCTCAGTCTTTTTGTCACCTAGGGCTAGGTAGTCTAACGTGGTCGTTTCTTCTGGTGACCTGCTCTGGCCGACGAGACCTGAAGGATCCACATATAGGGCTGAGAGGCAACGACTTCATGACGCAGCTCTCAACCTCAAATCCATGTCGCAACTTCCATCCTGCATCTACTCCACTACCCCGTATAACAGTGCAAAACCCACTCACTATCAACATCATCTCCATTTTAGTATAGGATTCATCACTACAAACAATGTCGGAAGCTCTCAGTGTCGACGCCATTCTTGGCGGCATGGCAGATGCCCTTCCAACCCATTCTCCCAGCGACGACTCATCAGACCTTGCATCGGCTTACGAAGTCATTGCTCTACTCATACACTCATATCTCTCTGCCCTTGGATTCAAGCTCCAGGGATTCGACGAGGACAAGAAACTGCGTAAGTACCCCTTCTCCGATTTGTGTCATGACTTGTCTCACACCAAAGCAATAGCTGAATGCGATTCTCTGGCTCCTCGTCTCCCATCACAATGGAATTCAGGGTTCGGTTCTTATAGTTTTTTCTACTCTCACAAGCAATCGGCCATGAGCTTCAGTATCCGCGTTGATCGCATGGGTAAGAAGGTAGAAGTTCGAGGGCTAGCCGTCGGAGACGACAATATTCGTCGCTTTGAACGTTCTGTTAGCGAAGTTGTGGATACTAAGAAGCTTCCCATTCGCATCACAATCAGAAATAATCAGGAGGATCGATCCGATCTTGTCGAAAAACTCCGCAATGTATTTCTCTCTGAGCAAGCTGTTGTCGGTAAGTTTCCTGTTGATTGAGGCCTCTCTCTCTCAGCGCATAAGCTAAACAGGCCTTACAGATATACTTCATGACCTGAAAGTCAACATCGTTCAGAAATTAGTCCCCAAGCTTCAAAGTGATGGCTACGTTGAAACAGCCGAAGCAGAATCTAACGCACACTCTGAGCGCCGCGCTCAAGAAGCACAGAATCCCAACCGACCTTTTCGTGGCAACCCTGACCCCTACCCCAGCATCCCCCAGCC
>JAAGWP010000635.1:0-10096 GCA_013266165.1 Fusarium graminum
AAGTTGGCATGAAAGGCGGTTGGGACAATGATACTGCCCTGATAGCTGGCTGTGGTTTGTCCTGCGCCGCGACACTTATCAAGGCAGCACCCTGCATTGCAGCTGCTATTGCATGCAAGTGCGTCGCGCCTCTTTTGGCTTGTCCCACTGTATCTATTGGTGATGTAAGTTATGGCTCAGGCTGGTCCAAGGAACAAGCGACTAATTAGTCTTGACATTAGCTGTGCAATTGTGTTTCTTGCCTACCCCAGGCGGTGCAGGACATTCTCAAGAAGATCGGGATTTGCTCCAGTTCTCTTGGTGGATCGTCTGATTCCAAAGGTGCGAAGGATGATAGCCTTTCATATGGCAGTTTCATCTCCTTCTCAACCCGTGATGCAAGCCTGCTTGCATATAGAGTGAGCCTTGCCCTTATTCTTCATACGCTCTGGTGGCTGGAACTAATCTGAACTTGTAGGGAGACCTTCCCAAGTCGACTCTTGAAGAGGCAAAGGCTGTCGCTAAAGGCGGTATCTGCCCTGGACACTACTGCAGTAGCTCTGTATGCTGCCTGGGTCTCTGCCTCTCCGATGATGAGTGCTTGGGCCAAAAGTTGGAGCTTGGCGGGAAGAAGGAAAGCCGTCGCCTCGAGCTTTGATCAAGTCAATTATCTTCCAGCTCTGGAGTATGCACGGCAAGCAGGGCTCTACAAACATCTGCATACAGAGCAACCTATTAAACATTGAGTATCGATGGACTTGCAAGTCGAGAATGGAATGTACCTACCTGCAGGAACGGAGGAAATGAGGGCGACTATAGTATTGAATATCTTTTGTATTGAAGCTTTTCGTCAATTCAGGCAATCCCTAACCTCAGGAGTCATGCGTGTAAGACTTTCATGGTTGATACGTTTTTTATGCGCTACTAAGGAGCATTCGGTAGACCTGTACCCCGCGTCCCATTCGCCACGTGGCTCGATTGTCACCACTCCACACGCTGATCATTAACATGTAAGACATTTACGTGTACGTTACTTTTGCCGGAGAAGCATATAGATGAATCGAATCCATCAGGGTCTAATACGGTAGTGTTTGACAAATCCTTACCCCGCATTCCATTCGCGACGTGGCTCAACGCCAACCACTCCAACTGTTGATCCTCAAAATATAAGACGGCTTTGTCGGCGTTGCCTTTATTTGAGCATCGGTTACCTTTCAAATATTTCCGCATAAAAGTCATACCATATTTACAACTACATCTCCATAAATCACATTCTACAATTTTGTATCTCCCCACAATCGTCATGGTGCAGAGGATTAACATTAACCAGGGCTGGGAGTTCAAACAGTCCAGCTCTTTGAATAATGACGCCGCTTCATCCTATCTATCTGTTTCGCAATTTCCCACTGTTGCCCACATCGATCTCATGTACCATAATCTCATTCCAGACCCTTATATCGATATCAATGAGTTGAAGTGTCTATGGGTAAACGACGCCGATTGGACCTATCGCACAGAAAGAGTTGGTCCAATTAGCCTCAAAGATTCGGAGCGGGCAGTACTTATTTTTGAAGGTCTTGATACTATTGTCGACGTCTATCTTGATGGCAAACACATATTATTCAGCAACAATATGCACGTGTCTCATCGAGTTGATGTTACCGATCTTCTGATGAACACTCAGAAGCCCGCCACTCTTGAACTAGTATTCAGAGCAGCTCCGGCTTACGGTCGCTCTGAACGCGAAAGAATCGGTTACAAGACTTTACCAAATGGTGTTGGTGTGAGCTTTGGAGGATCAGAGCGTCTCTTTGTTCGCAAAGCTCAGTACCATTGGGGCTGGGACTGGGGTCCAGCTGTGAATACATGTGGGCCGTGGAAACCTATCTATCTCGAGGTCTTCAAGTCAAAAGTCTATGACTTTTGCATCACCCAGAAGGTCATTGAGGACCTCTCTTCAGCCAAAATCACTGTGAGGGGGAAGGTTCAGAACCCGGATGGAATTGGTCACGTTTTCGTCCAGGTATCTGACAACGACACCGGAGACACGATCGTCGAAAAAGAGGTTGCTATCTCGTCCGATGGCTGTTTCAAGTCGCTCATCAAACTGGACAGCCCAAAGCTGTGGTACCCCTTCATGTATGGCAAGCAGAATCGTTACTCAATCAGTGCATCAATTCCAGGTGACACTGTAAGCAAGGTTATCGGTATTAGACGGCTGCGTCTGCTTCAACATGCTCTCAAAGACCAACCGGGTACTTCATTCGTGTTCGAAGTCAACAATATCCGCCTTTTCGCCGGAGGCTCGTGCTGGATCCCCGCCGACTTTATGCTTCCTCGAACCACCAGACAGAGATACGAACAATGGATCTGTCTGGCAAAAGGCGGACATCAATCAATGATCCGGGTTTGGGGTGGTGGAATTGTCGAAGAGGACACGTTTTACGATATCTGTGATCGTGAAGGAATCCTAGTTTGGCAGGACTTTTTGTTCGCCTGTGGAAACTACCCTGCCTCACCAGACTTCATCGCAAACGTCAAGAACGAAGCAGAGCAGCAGATCAACCGTGTCGGACATCACCCATCACTTGTGCTCTGGTGTGGGAACAACGAGGACTACATGTGCGCGGATGGCGATCGCTGTTGGGATGTGGACTACGATGACACGACCGGCCCGTGGGACAAGACCACATTTCCGGCTCGTGAGATTTACGAACGCACTTTACCCGCCCTCATTACAGCCTCAGAGACTGACGTGCCATATTGGATCAGTTCACCATATGGTGGAAGCTTTTCCAATGATACCACAGTCGGCGACACACATTGCTGGGATGTATGGCACGGGAAGCTATCGCCATATCAAGACTACAAAGCCTTTACGTCCCGCTTCATCTCAGAATTCGGTTTCGAGTCAGCGCCTAGTCTGAGCACATTGCATCGCGCTATCACTGACCCGAAAGAGCGACACGCGCAGTCGCGAACATTTGACGCCCATGATAAAGGCCCTGGTCATCAAAGGCGGTACCCTATGTACATGGGTGAAAACTATCGTTTCCGCATGAATCCGCTCAAAGACTTTGTATACTGTACGCAGTTCCTTCAAGCTGAAGCTATGGCTTACGCATACAACTGCTGGAGGAGGGAGTTTCGAGGTCCGGGTCGAGAGAACTGTGGTGGGGTTTTAGTCTGGCAGCTCAATGACATCTGGCCAGGAACCAGTTGGGCACTCGTCGACGTTGATCTAAATCCGAAACCAGCCTACTATATCACGAAGCGAGCGTTAGCCAAGACAGTTGTAGGAATGGATCGCATCGTTACTGCGAAGCCACCTTATATCACTACTGGATTTCTTGACGAAAAGGCCAGGTTGGACGTGTGGGCGGTCAACGGCGAGATTAAAAAGCGGACAGTGTCGTTGGAGCTAAGAGCATTCGACATTGAAAGCGGTGAATCAGTCCAGTTGGACAGTAAATTTGGGAGGAAGGAATACATCCTCGAAGCGAACCAGACAACTGAACTTCTCAAGGAAGTTGACATCCCAAATTTTGAGGAGACCGTTGTCGTCGCCTACTTAATCGATACTACCTCGAAACAACATCTAGCAAGATGGGTAAGCTGGCCAGAGCCATTAAAATTCATGTGCATATCCTCCAGGCTGAAAGTCACGATCGAAGTGGTTGACGATGGTACGGCGGTCGTTGTTAGTGCAAGTGCACCTGCTAAGGGAGTCGTGCTTAGCGGCCGCGACAAAAGTGGTAGCGAAGTCATATTTGATGATAATTTTATTGACTTGGTGCCCGAAGAGAGGATAAGGGTCAGAGTCAAGGGACGTTTGAGTGAGGGCAGTGTTGGCACTAGGTTCTTGTATGATTGGGAGCTAGACCCTGGCTTTGAACGATAGGTAATCAAGAAAACAACTATCTTGTACATAGTTCCGAGGTTCACTTGGAATGGTACACCAGGCCCGTATCTAACCACGTCAGAACTTCCTGATACTCCTTTCACTACCTCTTGCGAAACCGTCCTGCGGCGCATTTACCACCATTAAACGCCGCTTTTGCAGTGGCTTTCCAGACCGCCGCAGGACTCTGCACCATCTCCTGAGTCCAGAACATGCGGCAGTCGGCGTACTGTTGTGGTTTGTGTCGCGGTTCTGACTCTCTCCAACCTGCTTGACAAAGTTCCCAAGGTAGGTAACGGCGTCCTTGCCGTCGATCTTGGTGACTATGAATGCATCTTTGGGCGAAGTCAATAGCAAGAAGAACAAGGTTGGCATAGATTACAGCCACTCGGTTTACATCTGAGGGACACTTCTGTTGAACTAGGAGAGTCGAGCTCATCAGCCTCAGATAATCGCTCTCTGCCGCCTCCTCATTTTACAGAATGCGTCTCAACATCTCTCTCACAGACCTCCTGGCTGTGACTGGCGCTCTTGCCCGCGGTCTTACCAACGACCGCTATGGAGCTCCTTCTCCAACCTATGCACACACCCTGGCTACCAAGCAACTTGCAGCCCAGGAGGCGGCCGATTTTCAAATTGATTAGGCTTCATTCGCCCTCTGACACTGATCTGGTAAACATCGATATTTACAACCACATCATCGTTTACAACGAGAATGTGGAAGGCGCCTACGTCAATGCAAGTTTTCGTCATTGACTCTCGTACCTATTTAGGTTATGAGTATTCTTGGGAACCAGTGGCACAGACTTCCGTTGTGGACGCGCAGATGAGTCTTCTCAACGAAATCTACCCCAAGTATGGTTTCTAATTCAGCGTCCGCAGTACCGACTGGGTTGTCAATGCAAGCTGGTCTGGCCTCGAAGAATATGCCACAATAATGGAAATGAAAGGAGCGCCTCGCAAGGGCTCCTATACAGACATCAACCTCTACATGGTACCCATAGAGGATGGACTGCTGGGGACAGCTGCCCCTCCCATGGACAATATCACACAGGGCTCCACTGAATGGATCTTCGATGATGTTATCATTGCTAGCGTTAGTCTTCCGTGTGGTTCTCTGGAGAATTGTAACATGGGGTGGACAGCTGTTCATCAGATTGGCCGTTGGCTCGGACCCTGGCATACCTTTCAGGGGGGTTACAAGGGAGATGGCGACTTCTTTGATGACAGCCCCGCCGAGGCCACCTCTGCCTCCGGCTGCCCTATTGGCCGCGACAGGTAGATTATCCTAATCCTACTATTGCCTCATCGATAACTAGCCTGCCTCCTCCAGTTGCCCAGACCTTCCGGGTGTAGACCCTATTCATAACTTTATGGACTACAGCTTCGACTCTTGTTACAATAAGTTCACTCCTGGCCATGCAGTTCGTATGAAGAGCAGCTGGCAAAGGTATCGTGCTCCTGCCGCCTATATCGTTCATTGACGAGTCTCGCCATTACCCGGTCTGGGCATATATGTCCAATTGGTCGGAAGGTTCCATTAGACGGGTCGGTTATGATTAGGGCAGGCAGAACAACATTTGGTATGTAGGAACGAACGTTTGGTCCCGAACTTGTATTAAGAAGTAGCGTCAAAGTTGCAAATCGTCATGTCAGGTCTCTACTTTCAGCTTCCTCTCATTGATGATACTTGAGATAGCGACAACATCATTTTGGATTTGACTGGGATCATATTTTTGCAAGATAGATCGAGAGACAGCAATGACAGCTACATGTCAGTTTGCCCGAAAAACTAAAAAGGACATCCGGCCTCTGCTGGCTTGGTTTTCGGAGTCTGCTCAAACCGCAACACAGGTCCGGCGGTAATTCAATGGATCGATCCACCAGCCTCGCGGTAAAGCCTACCGTCCCATTGATATATGGTTTGTTTTACAGGGAAGCACCGATAGGATCGGGTGAATGACGACCGAAACTCTAAACTTTAATACCCCATGGGGAGAAACTGCGGGGTAAACAAATGCCGAACCGAAGCGATCCGTGCCTAGTGATGAGATGGACTCCCGACAAAACAAGATATAATACTCCCAAGTTCGACGATTATTGAATAATATCACGAAACAATTATCATATCAGATGCCGACATGTGGGGTTCCTCCTTGATCCGGCCTTTGGAGGTCCTGTCCCTGCTCCTGTTCTGCTCCTCTGGTCTCTGCTCTACAAAGTGAGTATTGAACACTTTTCTCCAATCCCAGACACAAAAGCATTTTTCGCTCTTTCATCACAAGTCATACCAGCTAACGAGTCTTCAAGTGCCAATGAAAAGAAACCTTTCCTTCCCAAGGGATTGTTCTTGGGGCGTGAGCCCAGCTACAAGACCAAACCGTTCTCTAGCTTCACATTAGACTCAAAGGGTAATAACGTCGCGGTCCTCGACTACGGCCATATCGTCGGCGGTGTGCCTTTTCTCAACGTTGAGTCATTGAGTGAGCCAGCTCAGGTCGAAATCAAGTACACTGAAGCCTACGGGGGACTGGAGGAACCTTTTGGCGACGGCCCGTTTTTATACACTAATCAATTGGCTTCGAATTTTCGCGTACAAACCCTCAACATCACAAAGACGGGCCTCTTCGATATTTTTCTCGTTCAAGGAGGTCAGCGGTGGATGTCCCTGAAGCTTTTGACGGATGGAAAGATTCGAGTTTCCAAAATTGGTTTTCGTCCCACATTCCCCAATGTGGATCCTGACCAAGAGCCAGGATATTTCGAATGCAGCGATGAAAGACTGAACAAAATTTGGAAAGCTGGCGTGCGTGGTGCTCAGTCGTCATGTCTTGAAAAGCAATCTCAACCTTCGACTTCGCGGGTTGACTCCAAAAATGGAGTGCTGATTGAATCTCTGAGGCCCATCCAAAGTGAGATCTCGCCTGTTGTTGGAAATCACACACTTGAGTTTGAGACTAAAATCGTGAGAGGTGGCCTTTGGTGGGGTGTGGTGAGTCGATACAAATTCCTTAAGGAGGAGTGAAAGCTAACAGTAGATAGGCTTGGGAAATTGGCTCTGGCGGTGGAATTGGGCTCCAGATCACTGGCGATCTTCCCAAAAAGACCACATTCGTTAACCATAACTACACTCTATCTCCTCGCAACACCATACAAGTCACTTCAGGTTGGGGCCAAGTCAATCAAACTACCCTACCAACCTACCTTCTCAAAACATACGACCTCCCGTTCCCTGTGTACGAGAACAAATGGTACAAGATACAAACAACCCTCAAGAACGGATACCTGTCTGCAGCCATTGAAGGAAGCCAAGTCTTCAACATGTCCCTGACTTCATACCGCGTCTTGTTCAGAGGTCAAATGATACCCATTACGCTCACGGGCCGCTTTGGACTTGGTGCTTATCAGGATCAGATGGCGTATTATCGCAATGTTGCTGTTTTCGACGAGCACCAAAAGCCTGTATATAAGAGTAATCTCACTTCCGAGGACGTTCTCGAAGAATATGGTGTCAAGACCAATCATTTCGCAGCCTGTATGGATGGGCCAAAACGCGATCGTCTCATCTGGCTAGGAGATTACTATCACACCTCTCGCATCATCGGCGTCAGTACAGCTCGTTTCGACCTCCAGAGGGGTACAATCGAATCCCTCATTCCAACACAAACTGAGGAAGGGCTCTTTAGCATGAGTGCACCGCTCGGCTATGAGGCGAACACGACGGTATTCGACGACAATACTGGACTACAGGACTATCAGCTTCTTGGCCTCTTGTCACTTTACTCCTACATTCAATCCAGTAACGACCTCGCCTTGCTGAAGGAGAACTGGCCTCAATTTGAAAAGCTTGTCGGGTGGTCCATCAGTACTATCAACAAGACTGATGGCCTCGTTCATCTCACTGCGGGCGCATTTACTGGTCCAACTGAGGCAGGCTCTTCCGTATCCTGTTTGACAGCGCAATCGCTTCACGCCATGGCTGAACTTGCCCGAGCAATTGGAAAAGACAAGACAGCAAATAGATGGTCAGCAATTGGGGACACACTCGGGCAGGCAATCAAGAAGTCTCTTTGGAACGACAAGCTCGGTGTATGGAAGTTATCGACCTCGAATGAAACTGATTTCTCTGTTGCGGGCACCGCCTTTTGCAGTGCGAGTGGTATTGCGACACAAACGCAGGCGACAAGATCTTTCAAGGCTTTAGATCAACTGGCACTGGGCCCCGGCTATTTGGATAACACAAGGACAGACCCCGACGCACCTACCGCGAGTATCAGCCCGAACACGAACGGATTTCTTCTTCCGGCTCTCTTTGAATCAGGAGATATAAAGCGAGGCGCAAAGCTCATCGATACTTTGTGGGGACCTATGGTTGACAACATACAAACATCGAGTGGTGCAAGCTGGGAGTATGTTCTCCACGATGGCACCCCTGGACTGGGTCTATTTACTTCTCTTGGACACCCCTGGGGAGGTGCAGCCACATATACTCTAACGGAATGGGTAGCTGGTCTTCGGCCCGCCAAGGGTATTGAGGGGTATGGTTACAGCAACTGGGTTGTCGGACCTGAGGGTGGCATAGCTATGGGCCTTCACAGTGCTCATGCACGTGTGCTCACTGCTTTTGGTGGATCCGTCGAAGTGCTTTGGAAGATCAAGGACAAGAAACACTTGGAAGTTGTCATACATGCACCAAAAGAGACGAGTGGCGTTTTCATCTTGGGGGATGTGAGTAAGGTCCTTTGCGGCAAGTCTCAGTACAAGTTTACTGTAGCTCTTTAAATCATTTTGTAAAGATTAGGTCATCTCAATGCTACAGACCGCGGCATCCAGCTTGAGCTTCTAGTATCCATCGTCGGATTGCCAGCGTCCACGTCTATGACTGAGCCCTAGAATTGTAAAAACAAAAGTCGTCTTACTATTTTCATCGTACGGTAAAAGGAATGGGTCATTATCTACTAGTAATCAAACCTGGATTCAACCTAAGGGCAGAACAGATAACATACTCTTCATTACCAGGGATCGGAACCTTGGAAATAAAAGAGTCCAGGGTAAAGTCATTTCATAAGGCTGGAGCGTGGAAATCTAATTTTATCTTCGTGACTAGTACTAGTGATTTTTTGGCCGTTTCACTAGCAAAAATGGGGTTAGCGGTGCATTTCGGCCAGCATTGCTAATATCTTTTCTGTAAAGTTGAGAAGAAGCCTCCAGACCTAGGAAGCAGAGGTTCCCTCAAATCTCAGCTCTCTACTTGCTTTATTTTCCAGCCTTCTCTAAATAAACAAGAAATTGCCAGCCAGACCAGTTTGGATCGAAGAATGGCTCCATACAGGCTAGAAAGATTTATCGCCCAAGTGGGCGTGACCCCCGATCCACGACGCACGGCGAAAACACCAGCCATAACAATCCACTACACCGCTCTAGCCGACCACCGCCGGATCTTGGGCGTGTAAGACGACAACAATCCCCGCCACGAAGTGACCAGGAAAGCTACCATTGCAATCTGGGGCGATGAATGCTACGTCAGCTCAACTGAAAACGACACTGAGATAGCGGCAACAAACTTTCATACCATGCCGCCAAAGACCATCATCAACTTCACGCAACGCCACCACCATATTAACATCGAAGCAAATGAGAGGCCTTTCATGTCTGGTGCAGACCAGGGAAAGTTGGTATGGAAGCAGATAGGTGCCGTTGCGTACAAGCAGGCTTCGTGGAGGCTTAGAGATAGAAATAGTCTTTTGGTATCAGTCACTATCTATCGATGGCAATCAACTGAATGGTTCCATATGTCTTTGGGAGAACGGTTTGAGCGCAGAAACTGTGGAGGAGCTGGTTATGATTGGAATCTTAAAGATTGAGGAGTGGAAGAATTTAACTAGAACTTCCAAGATATCTGCTGTGTCGTCAGGTACCACGTATATGCCTTGGATGTTGCCGAAAGCCTGAGTTGGGTTGTCGCAAACTTCACAGCTAGCTTAAGTATTGTGCTATAGAGTGGTGTTACCTCTCGGAGTTTATACCTAGATGCTATTCCTTTCTTGTATGCT
This sequence comes from Fusarium graminum, assembly GCA_013266165.1. Lineage (NCBI taxonomy): Eukaryota > Fungi > Ascomycota > Sordariomycetes > Hypocreales > Nectriaceae > Fusarium > Fusarium graminum. Next base: position 9,934 of record JAAGWP010000635.1, read on the forward strand.
GACTTTTTAAAACGGGTGGGGACGAAAGACGAGACTAAAAGACGTTGCCCTTTTACATAATTATCAGGTGCACAAAGTAAACAGGCTCCATGGTAATGGGTTTACGTATATAATACCCAGATAATACTATCTAAAAATGAAATAGACCTAAAATTGCGAAATT
>JAAGWP010000638.1:0-11817 GCA_013266165.1 Fusarium graminum
CTCCCTCCCTGCCCCTCACCGCAGCATCAGACGTGGTGTCACAAGTAAATAAGATTGTGAGACGGCATGAAACCCGTCCATGATTCCGCGAAAAAGGGTTTCATCAGCAACCTCTGAACGACATCTTGCTCATGACAGCATCATGGGCGGCCTCTCGCGATTTATGCTTGTGACGCAGAGGATCATTGCCATCTGACCAAGACATGCTCATCGATTGCTATCAACACTCAGGAGATTGCGTATCATGATAAGTTGCATTCTTTGCTTCGCCACCGTAGTGTTGCAACAAGCGGCTGTACCCCATATTCCTCCCTGCCCTAGGAACATCTATGGAGATTGAACGGGCGTTGCACTATTGAGACGTCGAAAGTGAGTGATTTTGGGCGATCAAGACGACTGTCAGACCAGATGAGGGATAAGTTGGATATGACCATGTTCAGTTGACTCCACGCCGCCTCTAAGTGGAGTCTCCTGCGCCAGTTGCACACTATGCTCAGCATACACAAGCATGAACATGCTTACTGCCAGTCCTTCAGCTTGGATACCAATAGGATCGTGACCCAGCTTATCCGATACTTGTCCAAAACCGACCCGTTATAAGTCAGACATGAAGCTTCTTGCGTAGTAAAGCAAGCTCCAAGCCGGTGACATTTAGCAAAGTTTTGCCCCGCCGGAACGGCCCGCAGGGGTCAAGCAAAGGTCCACTGATTGGCCACGTCGTAGTAAGGTTACTGGCTGGTCCCTGGAAGCTTGTTGGATGGAGGGGTAAACAGACATTCAACGGGCCAGTGTATGGGGGCGGCTCTGAATGGATATCATCCATCAAATTATCCCTCTGCTGTACCTGGCCATCACTGACAAGGAGTCCAGTGCCATTTTCACACAGTGACGCAGTGCCGCTTCACAGAGTTATTTCCTTTCTCAGCAGTGAGACGTTTCACCCCGCCACGCATGCACTGTCGGCAACTGCCAAGCACAGGCTGGCGATAACTGTACGGTTTACACTTCACGCCTTACACCTCACCTCACACCTTAGGCCTTCCACAATTATATAAACAGAACCTGGCCGCTCCATCTCTCAACTTCCTCCACTCTCATCTACTTCCCCTCTTCTCTCTTCCTTCCTTCTCACAAACTTCATCCCCCAAAGACTTCGTATTTCTGATTCCGAAGTCGCACCCATCATGTCTTTCTTCAAGAAGATTGCCAAGGAGTTCGAGAACCTTGGTATCGGCGACAAGGACAAGGACGAAAAGAAGAACGAGTCCCAACAGAACTATCCTCCTCAGCAGTCACACGACAGTGAGTTTCTTTGGTCAACAACTTTACCCGCTTTGTCAGCTAACTCTCCAATCCTAGGCTCTCGCGCCTACGGCGACGGCGGATACGGTGCTCCCCCTCCCCAGCAGTACGGATCTCCTGCCCCTCAGGGATATGGTGCCCCTCCACCTCAGCAGTACGGTTCTCCCGCTCCTCAACAACAACAATACGGTGCTCCCCCTCCTCAGCCTGCCTACCAGCCTCCTTCCGATCGTCCTCCTCTGCCTCAAGGCTGGACTGCTCAGTTCGATCCCTCGCACCAGCGATGGTACTATGTTGAGACGGCCAGTGGTCGCACTCAGTGGGAGGCTCCTCAAAACGCTCCTCCCCCTCCTCCTCCTGATTCTCGTCCTCCCTACGAGTCTCAACCTTCTGACGGATCTCGTGGTTACCCTGGTGCCCCTGGTGGATACGGTTCACCTGCTCCTGGTGGATATGGCGGTGCTCCTGGTTACGGATCCCCTGCTCCCGGTGGTTACGGAGGTGCTCCCGGATATGGTGCTCCCTCTCCATACGGTGCTCCCTCTCCATACGGTGCTCCCTCTCCATACGGTGCTCCTTCTCCCTACGGTGCTCCTTCTCCATATGGCGCCCCTGGTGGATATGGTGCTCCTGGTCAGGGCCACGATGAAAATCGCGGTCAAGGTGACAACAACCCATACGGTCAGGGAGAGAAGAAGAAAAGCGGTAGCTCCGGCATGCTTCTCGGTGCAGCAGGTGGTCTCGCTCTTGGTGCTGTAGGTGGTGCTTTGATCGCCAACGAGCTCAACGACAGTGACAGCGATCATGAGCACTCTCAACCTCCTCCTCCCGCCCCAGTCTACAATTACAGCCAGCCTCCTCCCCAAGATCAGTATGGCGACCCTTACGCACAGGACGCTCCTCCAGCCGTTCTCCCCCCCACCGATGCCGATGGCAGTTCTGTCTCATCCAGCGACCGTGAGGAGGTCCAGGAGGCGCGTGAGGAGTACGAAGAAGCACTGGCAGATGCTGCCGACTCTGACGCCAGCAGCAGCGAAGAGGAGGCTCTTGAAGAGGCACGTGAAGAGTACGAGGAGGCGTATGAGGAGGTGTACGAGGATTAAGTGATTGAAAAACGAGCTACGAATAACGACATGTTTACGTCCATTTTTCTATGGATTGCGTTGAAGCCGTAAGGCAAGGAAAGAAGGTTACCGGTTTTCTCACTTGTTGATATCTTAGTCGTACAATACCAGAGCCATTTCAAGTTTATTCCACTTGACACACTTATTCGCAGGCATAAACTGCTCAGTCTTTTTGATCGAGGTCGTCAACATCTTTCGCGCATACTATTTAATGCCGGGATGTCAATAACGTGCATATCCGAACACATGACTGAAAGTGTCAGACCCAAACCATATGATTGATGCAGGAATTAACACAAGCTAACACTGCAAGTATATGCAGCCTTCGCTTATCGGCACCGAGCCAAGAACTGCAGGACCCTCTTTGTTCTGTGTTCTCTGTCATTGGAGTTTACCAGTAACTGTACCTCGGGATATTTTCATTACTGCTTCAACAGCTACGAGCTGGAGAGGAGTCGCAATATATTGATATTGCCAAATCGCAGCAACCAATAAGGGCATGTATGGAGCAGAGCAAACGTGAGAGATCAACAACAGCAGATTCCCGAATCGAGAAGCATGAGTTGTCCGTCTCCACGCTTGGCATTACACGATGGTTGAGCGAACATTGCACAGCCCCCTCGGTTTCTCTTGGCAGCGCAACGGCGATTTGATACTTGATGATCGATACGTTCGCGTGTCTTTACTGCATGTCAGGAGCGGGCGCTTCTTTTCCATATATTTCGCTCTGTTTCTCTTTTTGTATCTGGACTTTCTAAGCAGCTTGTGCATTCACCGCTGATGCTTCCATCAAATTCTCACTAGGTGGAAATAAACGAGTATTAGATCAACAATCCGTGCATAAACGGTGGGGCTATCGCGAGGATTACTTGGCGTAGATATTGCCGAACGGACAAGGACCAGAGTTGCTTGTCGCGGTCAAGCTTTCTTCCCCAGAGCTTGATACGAAAGCTTGTCATTCTTGGGTTTCTTTTTTCTGTTATGCTTACGTTTAGATCCGGGTTTGACATGGGTGGTGAGCTTAGCAATCAATTGGTGAGGGTCTGCGTCGACCACAGATGCGAGGTGAGTCGTGATAGAGGTTAATAGTTAGGATGAGTGAATCGAATTGAGTCAGAATTTATTCGTGCTCAATAACTTTTATTTCCTGGTGCTTGATTTCCTATCAATGTCTGTCGGTAATTAAATATTTGGTCTAATACTGCACTACATCAAAAAGTCCAAACCTACTGATAAGCGCCTATCTACGTACTTGCTTTTCGCATTGACAGAGTTTCTCATTTATGTTGATAATTGTTATTTTTCTCAGGTCCTAGGATATATATGCAAATACCTCAACAGCATAACAATAGCTGACTCTAAACAGATCTCATTCGTCCCCATTACTCCGATTGTCGCGCACACTCTGGGCATCACAAACACATTTCAAAAACTGGGAATCTTCGTCTCATTGTTCTTCTCATCCAAGCATATACACAGCGCTGCCATGAGCGCCATGTCTACGCCGGGCGCGACCGACAGCGCATACGTTTGCTTGCCGAAAGAAACACCGCGATCGCCGAGCATCTTACGATCGATGCGCGCGACAACGGTGTTGGTCGACTTGTCAAAGATGTCGGCTGAGTAATTGGCCCAGCTACCCTTCATCTCGAGAACCTCCCCTGTTCCGTCGCTTGAGGTGAAAGTTGCTGTGGCTTTGGAACCGACGACTAAACATGTTAGAAATACCGCATACAGTTGTAGATTGGAGGACTCACGCTTGACGCTGTTCTTGACCTCCATGATCCTGAAGCCCCGGGGATCTTCCACGACGAAGGTTGTGTGAAAGTGAAGAAGCTCCTTGGCGATGGTAAACAGGTGGTTCCCGTTCATGTCAAAGACCCTTTTGCGGCCCGACATGCTCATCGCTTTACCCTCGACCCTGATGATGGGCTGGCCGTTGATGAGTTTAATATCGAAGCTGTCACCTGTGAGGGAGATGATCTTTTCTTTGAGTACGAGGGTCTCGGTCTGCCGAGCGATGAAGCTCTGGAAGACGCCGACCTGATGGGGCGCTGGCTGGAGTTGAACGGCGGCCATGATTGCTGCTGAATGGGTAACGATGCTGAATTAACGAGGGCCGATATTGGTGGTAAGGACAAAGGTAATGAGATGCTGAGGATAGCGTGCTGGTTAAAGTTTGTGAGACCACGGAGGTCTTGGGGTATTTATACAAGCTCTATCCACTCACTCACAACAAAACGTCACACAAAGTCAGGGTGCATCATCCATTGAGAACTCCTCATGGGGAGCTGACAACCTAACGCTACCTCCCGAGGCTGATGTCTGTCAAAGAAACGGTCCTTGAAAAGGCGTTACGTCGCGGATGGCACGTCGCCTGGTTATCGTTGGCTGGGAGGCTGATCAGAACTCGGGGGTAATGTGATTGGTGAGAAAGGTTCGATGCAGGACAGGATCCTTCTCGTATTGACCAAGATGTGGAATATCATGAGGCTCAAGTTATTATTTCAAGGTTTTTCAGGTTGTTGATCTTCACTAGGGCATCCTTTGGTTACTCAGCCACTAATGGTTATGTGCCAAGATCGGATATCTCGGGAATTTCTTCAAGTAAGAACTTGGAAGATCCCTTGAGACACTATACGTTCGATGCTGTCTTGCGCACCTTACGTCAATGAACGGAAAGGACCGATTGCAAATGGAAATCGTGGCTTTGCGCATTGGTTCATTGACATGTCAGTATTCAGCTGAAAGATTAGCGTGAAGAAGGCCACTGTTGCCTAATCTATATAGCTACAATCAAAACGGTAGTCGAGGATTGTGAAATCATAGCTCCAATACGGAGTACAATCAGACGTGAAGTTCACGTCGTAAAACGATGTACGAGGATGAGTGTAAAGACTATTTTGAGTGATGCTCTACGGACTACTAACGGGCATTCATCTTATAAAAGAAACCGTTTTATTGACGGGAGGCAGTCGATGGTGTATAGGGTGGCAGGGCTGAACGATCGTTGAGCTGAGATGTCGGAGCGACATTATTCTTGACCGAGTGCATGAGTAAAACTACCATATGCGCCGGAAACAACATAGTAGCAAGATATACTCGTATTACCCCACCTCAAACACAAACTAAAGACTCTCTAAACTGTATCAGTCAAAATCTTAAGTTCAGCTTCTCATCGAACAATCACGTGATTGTCTAATGCTTCATTCCGGTCTGGTGGTCTAGTGGTATGATTCTCGCTTAGGGCAAACCCTATAGTATAGCTTGCGAGAGGTCCCGGGTTCAATCCCCGGCCAGACCCTTTCTGTTGTCGTTCCAGACTCCTGATGAGGTTGGAATCATTCTTTTTGTCTTGTCACGGTTGATCGCGCCATTGAGGTTAGCGTGAACTCAGGATTTGCTACTATGACACGGGGATGTCCACTTGAGCCGACTTAACGAGCTAGTTGTGATAAAGTAGAACCACAGGAATTCCATGATATGATTGATATAATTCAGTGATTGACGAATAAAAGCACTTTATCTCTTGTCAGGATGAAGAAGCGAGAGTTACAATCACAAGACAGGTCACAATTGTTCAGACACAAAACTTGTAAGCAATAATAGCAACCTTTGTCTATCCGTAGTCTACCCATAACTAATACAAGAAACAGATCTCGGGCGCGAGAAAAGAGTAAAGACACGCTAATGGGCGTCATTCAACCCACGATCCATTTAGGACATTTACAGAGCAAACAAGGCGAAGAAAGCAAGGGCCGCAGCAGAGACGGTGAAGGTGGCAGCACCACTGGTGATGGTGCTGGGAGTCTGGGAAGCAGCGGCCTCGGGGCCGGAGCCGGAGCTAGAACCAGAACCAGAACCAGAGCTAGAACCAGAACCAGAGCTAGAACCAGAACCAGAGCTGGAACCGGACTCAGTAGCAGAGCCGGAGCCAGAGCCAGAACCTGAGCTGGACTCGGAGCCTGAGGTGGAGGTAGGCTTGGTAACAGAGCCGGAGCCGGAGCCGGAGCCGGTGGCGGAAGCAGTGGCATTAGACTCCTCATGACCCTTTCCAGAGCCGGTAGCGGAAGCGGTAGAGGTAACCAGGGTGGAGGTGGAGTTGGAGCCGTGAGTAGACTTGGCGGCAGCAGTGGAGGTCTTGGTCTTGGACTCGACGGCAGAGCTGGAGGTCTCCTCCTTGATGTTGTCACAAGAGAGATCGAAGAGAGGCTTGGTGGAGAGGTTCTCGGTGATAGCAAACTTCATCTTGTTGTCGGGGTTGGAGTCGCGGAGGTTGTACCAGAAGGTGGGGGTCTTGTTGAAGAGGTACTTGCAGCCAACATCCTGCCAGTACTTCTGAGCGTTCTTCACGCTAGGAACAGCCTCATCCCAGTCGGGACCGCTGGCGGGCCATCCGGTCTCGGTGACCCAGACGGGCTTACCGGCGGAGGCAGCGATGGTGGCCTCGTACGCCTTGTTGAAGAGCTTGCCAGCATTCTCAATGCCGTTACCCTTGCCGTTCTCATAGTAGGGGTACTCATCCACACCGATGAAATCAATGGCGTCGAGGACGGCCTTGTTGGTGGCGTTGCCCCAGACATCCCAGGTGTCGACGTGGCCGACGGGAATCTTGGAGATGGGGGTGCTCTTGAAAGCCTTGCGGAAGTCGTTGATGAAGTTAACGAGGGCGTCGGGCTGAACACCAACACCGCCCTTGTTCTTGACTCCGGTGACAGAGTTACGGTAGAGATCCTCGCTACCAACGGAAACACCGATGATGAGGTCGGTCAGGGAAGTGCCGTACTTGGTGATGGCCTTCTTGAGGGCGCTGATCTCCTTGTCGATGTTGTCAGTGCCAGAGGTCCAGACACCGAGGAGGATCTCTGTCTTGGTGTCGATGGCAGCCTCGAAAGCCTCGATGGGGTCATCCTGGGAGTAGGCCTGGATGTTGGTGTAGAGTCGGACGGCGTTGAAGTCACCGGGAGCGGTCTTGAGGTTCTGAGCGGTCTCGAACTCAGCCTGGAAGTCGGCCTTGAATTTGGCCTCGCGGTTGGCGAGGGTGGCACCCGAGTTGAAACCAAGGTAGTTCTTGGCCTCGACGCCCATGGCGAGGGCACCAGCAGCGACGGCAGCAGAGGAAACCTTCATGATGACGGTTTATGGATGGAGTTCTCGGAAGTATCGATACACGGATATAGTACAACGTCGAACGTTACACCAAGTGGATGCTAAGGTCTATTAAAAAGGAGTGTGGTTATTTGCAAATGGTAATCAAGAAAGAAGCCGTTGGGGCAGTTTAAGAGAGTGACGAGGAATCAAGAATGTCGAATCCAAAAAAGAGAAGAATCGACCAAAAGGAAAAGATAGATGGATAGTAAGTAGATGAAGAATGAAAGAAAGACGCTTTGTTTTGCTTTCGGAACGCGGTGAGATTAGTTAGGGGCGGTTGCAGCGGCCGTGGACCCGTCACGTGTCGGGACCTGCGCCATGTTCCCAGTTTTTCAGGGGTGATGCTTACGACGCTGGTCCACCAAGGCACGGTTTAAGGTGCTGTAAGCCGCTAAGAATAGCACATTGAGCTTTAGCGTATGTGTCGATTGGTTGTCGACCCCAGCTTCTCCTGTTTCGTGCCCAAAGGGTAAATTTCTGCTTTGTATGATCGTCGATAAATAATCGAGATGAGTGTTGCTATTCTTTGTTGACATGGATGAAATGCCTGTCTATCGTCTCCTTTTTTTTTTCTCTTTTCGGGGGTGAAATCTGATGCTATCGTTTATCATTTGAGCTGAATGTTCGGAAGAGGCTTGATCAACGCAAACGGTAAACGGGACCCTTGAATGATGAATTTGGTGGCGGAGCCTCTTATGCAAGAAACAGCGCAGCAAAACAAGCGTGGACGAGTCAATTGGTGAGAAAGGATGAAGCTAAAACACGCACAGCAAAAGTTTATCCTGGAGCCAATCTCCAATACATGCGAGATACGGGACAAATACTGGGATTCTAATACTGGGGTACAATTCCTTTGCTGGTACTTTACCAATCTCTGTATACGAAGCCACCCATCAAAAAGATTGGATGTAATCTAACGTATGTGGACAGTGGAATTAATGAACGCGCTCCATCGTTTATTCAACGTCATGCAATGAGCAATTCTTTGCTCAGGCTGGAGAATACCTTGGCTGCCCTCCAATAGACGCTAAACTATTAGCTGTAACCGCGGGCGAAGCTGATGGACTTATTTCCCCCCTTGAAGTGGAGAAGATGACGCTTGGCTCTCAAGCCGATCTATCCGTTCCTGAATTGGGATGAGTGATAGATTCAAGGAATGACAGGCGGACGTTCAACGCTGAAAAGCAACTGCATCGCCAACTGATTGATGTACGTACTCCACGAATGATCAGGGTCTCAATAGCCCTGAACACCTTATCTTGGAGAGGCCGTACGCCTCTATTGGCTGACTCGAGTAGACGCTGCTCCAGGCTCCATGTCTCACCAAATCACTAGCCAAGACTTCAGTTGGTCCTCAGTTTAGCACTGTTTCAGCCACGCACGTCAAATGACTATAATCATCAACCACAATAATATTGGCGATTAAGCAAAACTAAGTAAAAAAAGCCATGTTCAGCACAATCTGAGGCCTCTAATCGCAGAACCCAAAACCAATCATTAATGCTTCTCAGTTTCAGGCTTCTCGTGAGCCATAAACACATCATCCTCGTTAATGTGGTACTTGAAAGACTTTCGTGCAGAAATTCCCTTTTGGAACTGTTTGGACTTGTCAGCTGGGCTCTTTGTTGAATTGATAAGTTACATACCATGTAGTCCATCTCTCCAAATGTTCGGTCCTTTGTCTCAAACATGCGGAAGTATCCCCAGAGGAGAGTCAGCGTGGCGAGACCTGCCCAGAAGAAAGCCTGAGTGAGTGGTTAGCATGATTGACGCCACATTTGAGCTTGTTTGAGACTTACGGTCTTGCCCTTTAGGTTCCATGATCCAGGAGACAGCATCTCTGGCTGGATCAGACCTCCGCAAATGATGTTACCGATGTAGTAAGTCGAACGGGCCAGCACAATAGTCTGGGTTCGCAGACGAGTCGAACCGACCTCAGCAACGATGGTGTAGATGATGGGTCCGACAGACATGGAGTACGCCCCAAGCCAAACCACACAAAGAATCGACTGCGCCCAGGCCAACGGCTTTGTCTGTTTTGGTAAGGCGAGGAAGCCGATAAGCCAAAGGATAACAACCAGGAACGAGAAACCCGAGAGCCAGATGGTTCGTCGACCGAACTTGTAGATGTAGAACCAAGAAATGATGGTACCCATAAAGGCAATGCCAGTTCCGCCTAGGGCAATGCCATACGAAGCACTGGGACCGATACCAGTCTGCTGGAAGAAGAAAGATCCGCTGTAGCAGAGGGCACCGCCGTTGGTGATTTGGGAAAGGAATCCCATGCAAGCAATCTCAGTACGGCGAAGGTTACTGCCACGGAAACAGTCCCAGTATGTGGTACCAGTTCGCTCCTCGATCTCAAGCTTGTTGGTGTGGACCATCAGAGCAATGGCGTTGTCGTAGTTGATGTTGTGCTCAGGATTGGACAGTCGCTCAAGGGAAACCTTTGCCTTCTCAAGCTGGTTTGTGCGGACAAGATGCCAGGGCGACTCGGGAGCGAGATATGCTGCAATGGCCAGAGGGATGGGCCATATCCATTGAATCGCAAAAGGGACCCGGTAACTCCACGGTGTAGTGTTGTCGACAAGGCCCTTGAGAACTCCAGCCGAGATGAACTGCCCGATACACCAGCAAAGGTTGACATAGGCTGTAAGATATCCTCGGATAGCCAGTGGTGTCACCTCGGCAGCGTAGGCTGGACCGGTCGTGGCAAAGATGCCCCAGGGAATGTTGCAGAGGAATTGACCGACGAGAAGGACCTCGATGTTGGGAGCGAAGAAGACGACGAAAATGAAAGCAGAGAGCCAGAAGAGACCGCTGATGAGAACCACGCGATGTCCCCATCGAGAAGTAGCCCAACCGTTCAGCAGAGCACCGATGATGTTGGCCAGGGCACCGAGACAGTTGAAGCGCTGTTGCCAATTGGCCGAGATCTGGTGTCCGTTCTCGGCGTCGAGATACTCGCCGTACTTCTCTCGGAATCGTGGGTAGCCGTAAAAGGATCCTAGGAGGGTGACGTCGTAGCCTTCCATGACGACGGTCGTTGAGATGACTTTGACTTGTCAGTTTCTAAACTCACGCCATGGATGATGGGGGGGCTCACGAATGGACCATAGGGCAGCACGCTTGTACGTCTTGAAGCCCTGCCAGACGCCATAGCTGTGCTCGTCGGCCGTGGCCTCGAGGGCTTCATTGGCGAGAGCTTTGTCGTGGAGGCCTACGTTCTTGAGATGGTCGAGTCCAGCATCGGTACTCTCGATGTGGGGGTTGATCTCCCCGGACTGTTTTCCAGTAGCCATTGTTTGATCGACTCTTCGCTTTCCAGCAGCGGACTACTTGGGTGGAATGAGAATGTCGGAGGGCATGCTGGGTAGTTATAACACCCCAATTGACCCTGCGCAAGGATACTGCACGCTTCTCCTCATGTCTCGATGCATCACGCAACTTTCTCGAGGCCGGGATCCGGTTCAAACCGCCGCAGAACTAGGATCGACGGCCCGTCGAGAATCGTGTTAGTGAAGCTATATCGTACTCGACCAACCCCGTCATTGGTGGAAGATCTTGCGGGGAATGGGAGGATGCGAGGCCAGGCGGCTCACACCAATCGCAAGCGGACCGGGTAATGGGCTTCACAATGCATCTGACCATTCAGAGCTGTTTCTCCTCCCCAGGTTTGGGTGGAGAATCTGGGGTAGACTAAGATTCTGGGGGTGATCACCATTCTTTAGCAGCAGGTGAAAACATTGTCTGCTGTTTATTTGCGGTCTACCCCGGTTAAATACGACTCTACAAAAAGCTTTTCTGAAATGATCTCCAGCATCCCCGCCTTGTTTAGAGGAACTGACACCCTGGAGGAGGTGGATGTGAGGACAAACGTGCCTAGACTTGACCAATCGCAAAATTGTGTAATTTGTGATAAAAGTTTGATGTTGCGGCACCCACTCGAATCAAGGCACATGCCATTCGTCTCATCTGAACCTTGGGTAATATGCCCTCTGATAAGTTACCACCATCGTGATGCTTAATTCTGTGCGACCCCCATGTAGCTCAAAGATTGTGGGGGTATGTGATTCCCGTTTTGCTTTTTTATCCGCACTTCCGACTTTGAACACTGCTCTCATATCCAATGCGTTCATGGTATGTACTACCTCTATTTGAAACTTATAATCCTTTTACCGCAGAAACCCATCATGACCCTGTCGTTCGTAGCAAAACCTCCAGGCTTTGGGGGCATAGG
>JAAGWP010000640.1:0-18479 GCA_013266165.1 Fusarium graminum
CGATTTATAATAATACTAACTACTGGTATTTTTATTATATGCCAAATTAGGTATGACTGAAAGTACTGATCGTCACGATCATTTTAATTGGTACCCGCCCCCTATCGGTACATTTTTAAGGCCTTATGCCAGCTAAAGAGATAGGAATATTTAGGCCTTTTTAGTATTTATTATTTTACTTTGCCAGCAGCTTGATACCATCGCACACCTTTCCGAAGCTCTTCTTCTGTGTCACTCCGTGGAGTATATCCTAATAGGGCTCTAGCCTTAGAACCATCATATGTCCACGTATTACACATGAACCGTAGGATGTGTCTCGTTAGTGCTGGTTCTTTACCAAATGGACGCATCGCCATCTCAGACAGCAATGCGATCCAGTTTGCGAGCCATTCAGGCAGAATGAACGGTGGACCTTCTTGCATCCAGCCGGCTTCACTCCAAATGATGCGCGCCATGGTCCAAAAGGATAAATCCGTTTTGCCTGTAATGTAGAATGCTTCGCCGTGAACGTGATTGTTGGGATTCCGTAGCGCACGCAGCGCCAGCACGTGAGCCCTCGCGGCATCAGTACCAGAGACAGTGGCCAGTAGACCTCGATCATGTCCAATTTGCACGCCCGTCTGGCCATCCTCGAGCATCTTGAGCATGGCTGGCACGAAGGCGTACTCTCTTTCGCCGATGATGAGAGGTAACCGCAGAGAAACTGTCTGCATAATGTTTGAGTCAAAGGCTAGCAACCGCTTTTCTGCTCGTGCCCGTTGTACCCAGTAAGGGAAGGCAGAGGCTGTTTCTGACCACAGAGGGGCAGTCTCGTCGGCTAAGATATGGTGGTGACCCTCGATGACGCTTGAGGAAGTGGTACAAATCATATACTTGGTACCAATCTGATGTGCCACCTCCATTAAATTGTCTTGTGCATGCACGAACACTTGCTCAAATATGGCTTTTGGTGTTTGCGTGTCTGTGTGTGCTGGTGCTGCCGAGTTGATGATAGCTTCAGGAGTAACACTGCGTAGCGTAGACTCCAGAGCCTTTTTATCTGTTATATCCGCGACCAGATACTCTACTCCTGGGTAGTGGTGAGCAATCTTGCTGCTGCGGCTGATAGAGACGAGGCGGCCGCATTCAGGTTGTCGCATAAGCTCTTGCGCGATATAGTATCCAAGTCGGCCAGAGCCGCCGACGATGACAATGGTACCCCATTTGGAGCCTGGTTCCCTACTCATGGAAGCTGTATAGCTCCGAGATTAGGACTCGTGCTTCGTGGCTGCAATCGGATGTGAAGCAAACATATAGGCACAGCAAACCTTTTGCATCAGCAAGCTCAAAATGGGGCTTGCGTGAATCAGCATGAATGATGAGGTGCGTGTATTTTTCTCTTGGTCCTACCTTTTTGTTTATGAACTTTCCTTTCTTCAAGCCTGCCATTTGTACATGGGGGTTCCGGGTGCATGATCACGCCTACGTCACCCAACGCGCGGGACAACCAGAGTAGGCACATCATTGATATGCCCAACCAATGACGCGTGATATGATTGACTGAGATGGACAGAGACTTATGTCTAGTCAATGTACATATTCATACACGAGATGTCGAGCTGTGGGCCATGGTTACATACTCTGGGGTGAGCGGTGTGCGTTTGGTGTAGCGTGTGCAGAGGGTGGAGGCCGGTCAGCCGAAACGGGACTTTACAGCTACCCGGGAAGTCATGGGAGGAACTCCATACCATACACTTCACCATGCAAACAAGGTAATCGGCGTGGCGCCGACATGAGCTGAAGGTTCTTAGCATATAAATAAGGACAGAGTGTCTATAATTGCAATTACAGGCTTATCTTTGGGCTACTAGTGCGAAAGTTTTAAGTTGTCGTGCTCCGGTAGCATTCTCAATTATTGGCAAAGACAAGCCATCTTCTCCAATCATATTTTCGAATTTTATTATATTCCGCCATTCTACATCATGTTTAAACCAAAGACACAGCTGACGTCGGAGGTCTCTCTCGACGCACCTCCTCCGCCAATCGTTCATATTCCCAGCGAGGTTCGCAGGTCCATTAAGGTCAACGAGATCTACAGCAAAGCGCTGGATAAACATGGCCCTGTCATCTGTGTCCCTAGGCATGGTCGTAAGGAATATGTTATCGATCATCGGTATGCTCAAGAAGTTCTTACGAACACAGAGAACTTTACTTTTGAAAAGGCCGTCTTTGACCTGCTGCATTTGGGTTTTCTCGCAATCTTCGATAACGGGACTTTTGTTCATGACATCGACACCCTGGTCGAGAAGAATGTGCAGCCGCGTATGAATTCCATTATTCGAGAGATATTCCCTGTTTTTCGCGAGTACTTCGATCGCATGGAGGATGAACTACCCACTTGTGCCAGCGAGAAAACTTTCGTCGAATTTGCGGACATTTTCTACCGCCTTCAATTGGCCGTTGCACATGCCATGGTAGTCATGGTCCTTGGGCATACTCATGCATCATCTGCCACTGCGTCCCACTTCGCAGCTGTCGCCATCGCCATGGCCAACATGACGGGCATGCATGAAAACACACATGAATGGACTCACTTCCCTTGGCTCTGGATTCTCTCGAATGGTTTCAGTGCTATCTTCTTTACCATCATTCCTCGATTCTTTTGGCACATTGTTCCTTCATTATGGAAAACAAGAAAAGTCCACCTTGAGCAGGGGTTAGCTGTACGGCACGGCGAGTTCACCCCGCTCTTTGATATCCTGCTCGCCAAGCACTATCATGGAAAGACAGGCATACTAGCTCTGGTGGGATTCATGCGTTGTGCAATCATTTGTGTCGGTGTTATTTTTGCTTCGATTCACCAAACTGTGGTTGCCGGCTTCTGGATGCTTATCACTCTTACACAGAAACAGGACGAATATCTCCCCGCCATTCGCGAGGAGTGGGAGTCGATTAATCCAGCTGGCGAGGAACTCACCGTCAAGAAGCTCACTCAACTGAAGTTGCTAGATTCTTTCATTCGCGAAGTCTTTCGCACCAAAGGAGATACCTGGGGACCCGTCCGGCAAACGACGAAGGATGTTCGTGTGGGTTCCTACGTCATCCCCAAAGGGTCCATGTGCATCGTGCTCATCTCCAGGGCTCATCAACATCCTGACAACTACGGAGACCAGGGTTCTACCTTCAACGGTTTCCAATGGGCCACGTACGATCGTCCTGCTGTCCAAGGAAACCCTGAATTTCTCACCTTTGGGCTTGGTCGTTGGGCCTGCCCTGGTCGTGCGCTTGCAATTCACGAGATCAAGATAATACTGTACTTCTTCTTTTCCAAATTTGACACCAAGCTAAAAGCGAACACTTTCCGGGTCACAAATACCATTAATACCACATCCGTTGCGCCTGAGGCTACTCTGCTTTTGAGACGGCGATTGAGCGCCGACTCGGCCAGCCTGGTTTGATTGGGTACAATACCAATGCGAACAAAACGAAGTTCATACCGGCAGTGACAAAAGACAGAATAACTTAAATACCTTAAATAGTGAATCAGAGCCATATCCTGACCCCAAACTATTCACAGTGGTTCTGATCCTTGCCTTTAATAACATATAAAGCCTGTATATCACGTCATAGCTTCTGTTAGCTGTTGCAAGGTTGGTGTACCTAAGGCGACATTGAGGGAAGAATTTAAATTATGGATGTGGTCCTGCAGACGTGTTCCCTAGTTTCCCCTTGGAGATAACTAGCCCTTATAAGTATTTTACGTTCTCATCTCGCTATCATTATGTAGGGGCTTCAATATTCTTCTGATTTTAAACCTCAGAAGTATAAAGGCATACTAAAATTCCACTGCCAGACAGTAAAACCTCGACCGTTTAACGATTAAATGTCGACCCAATACAGGGACTATCTGTGAACAATCCTCCTTTCAATAAACACTACATAAGGCATTCTACTATTTGTCGGTTTACATGTGGGATAGTTACCGCTAACGTTCATCTCCATCGCACCTGTGCAGGCCGGTAGCATGTTTCCAGCCAACACTTTACTGTTGGGGAACTTTCCATTCAGCTCTTCCCTACTTCTTTTCAGAAGATCAACTACCGGCTTAGCACTTGTTTCAAAACTGAGATAGACACGATGGCTACCTTGTTTCATTCAAAGCCACTGTGCGTATATTAGCTAACCTTGCCATCTGTGGTACCAGTAGTGGCTTAAGTTTCTCGTTACTTAAACCAGTTCTCCGGCCACAAACCTGCAACCTTCCCTATTGAATTCAAAGGCGTATAGCTTGGCCGGGCGATTTGGTGCGGCTTTGCTCACTTGGTAGGCAAGTCATGGAGCGATTATGAAATGTTCCATATGGGTCAACGCTGCAACGATATAACTCTTGGAGTGGCTACGTGTCGTCAACACCGTGTACGACTAATTCCCATGGACTTCAGGAAGGATTGCTGGCCCACATGTTCAGTACCGTCCTCCGTTTGGCTTGAACGAGGAGAGGCAGAAATGCTACAGCCAAATTCTGCACAATGTTCATTCAGGCCGGCGCTTGGGCTCCCGCCCTAGCCTCGAAGGATCTGATGTGACATATGAGGTTCGATCGAATAATTCAATTTTTGCCTTCAACTGACACTTTGATGTAATAGGTGCGCGAAATGGAAGAGGTATGAGAGGTGAAAGAGGTGCAGGAGGTGCAGGAGGTGAAAGGGTTGCAATACAGTGGTAGGCTTGTAATTTCCATGAGATGCTGGGTGAACATAAGACATGGCGTCAAAAGGCGACAGGATACATGCTTACACACTGAGAGACGACATCGAGGGTATCTGTTACCTTAGGTACGTACCTGTTGTGTCGGCACCAACCCCCCTATCATCTTCCCAGTACCCTTCACACCTCTGCGCTGCGTCAGCAACTTGGTTGAAAACGAACAATAGCGCCCTAATGCATAGTGGGGGGAAAGGTAGGCAAATTCTTTCCTCTTATTTACACCCAGTCTACCGGACACACCGTCTCAAACTTTATCAGTACAATCTGAAGGCTGCCAGCCCTCAGGGGCAGTTATTGATTCCCAGCGGGTCTGGGTGATTGGACGCGGCTTGTACAAGGTTTACCTGTTTCATTTCGCGTACTAATGGCCAGACGAAGCTTTAGCAGCCTATGAATATAACAAATATACGCTAGTGACGCACCGGCAAACCATGCATTACACTTTGACTCATGATAAATAGGGAATATCCCGTAAAGCCGTTATTGGGTTCATCATTCCCGATATGAGATGCGTCCTGTAGGAGGGAAAAGATGGGTTGTTCTCACCACAGAGAAGAGCAACCCTGCTACAAAGATCGCGCAGCCAAACTTTGAGCTCGAAATGGAGGTCAGGAATAGGCCTGGGTTGAAAAGTATATTTGGAATATTGATACAGGAGATCAGACTCGGTAAATGTTGTACTGTCGAGTGATGAGGTGGATTAGAATTACTATCCATATACTGTCAGAAAGATACTGTGCTTTGTCGGATCTGACAAGGTATCTGTATTACCTGGAATCAGATACCTTTGATATTTCGCAGGTCTCAACGTGAAAATTGGCTCTCATTATGCTCCCATCATTCCTATGATAACGGTACGACGGTAGAATTCCAAGCCAGGTAACACTGGCGCTATTGTCTCAACGGAATTCAAGAGACAACAAAGAAATAACGCTTTAAACTAACATTTACGTCAGAGAGTAGCGATAAAGATCTTCAAATCATTGCTACCATCTCACGATGAGCCAACAGAGAGCTGGCTACCTTATAATAGATGCTCTTCTTCATCAGGTGCACCTTTGCGACAACTACTGCTAGGGAGTTGTACCACAACACACTAAAATTAATAACAGAGTTTCAATCGTCACGACATAACCCATACATGGAATGAAGAGACGTCCCAGACAACAGTCCCTAGAGCGGCGAGCTCATCGCACCAAGCGACTCCACCGGACTAAACTCGTCTAGAAATGCGCCAATCAACACAATTGACACACTGTCTGAAGTCGCTAAAGACCAAGCCGAAAGATATCAGGCCGGACTCGAAGTAGTCCAACTATACCCTCTTCCGCTAAAATTTGGAGACAAGGTGTTCGAAGCCTAAATATACGGTTCAAAGGTCTTAGGCGCGCAGGCCTAGAAAAAAGCACATTAGAAGAGTATGTATAAGAAAGACCCATAGCCCCTAGAAGCCCAGGAAAAGCCCAGTATTTACGTCACTATTACCGAAGAGAAAGCATCAGGAGTCCTGCTGGGGGCCGGGCATACCACACCAGACTCAGACGGCGTGATAGTAGAGCTACATCGACTCATATCGCGGCCTTTACTACATGGTCCTTCTAATCGTGTCTACCAATAGGTCACCAACTCGAAGCCTTCATGAGCGCAGAGATCGTGGTGATACCTAAGAGCGGCAACAGAGGCGAGGGACTCTCTTATACTTGCCGGCTGATTTCATTACTCTCCCGCGTCGAAAAGGCCTTAGAAAGCCTGGTGGCGTGGAACAGAAGATACTAAATAAATAAACAAGGTGCACCTTAGCACCTGACACGAAAAGGCAATCATCCATGCACGATCAAGATCTCTCGACAGACCTTAGCCCGCTCTTTCACGTTCAGTAATGTTGTTACGGGCGGAAGCATGTGTCATTCCACCCTAGTAAAGGTTTCACTCGCCGTGGTTTGCCGGCTTATACTTTTCGTTCTGGATTATTTCTACCTCCTATAGGGTTGTTAGACTTGCAAATATGATACAACCGTTCATTGATAAATAGCTGTGAGCTATTGGGACTGCACTTGATTTAGGGACACTTACATAGCCGTCTGGGTCGGTTATGAAGGCAACCCGAAAATGTCCGTCAAACAAGCGCTTCTTCCATGTAACGTCGAATTGTGCAACTCTTTCACAGGCACTCGCAATATCATCTACTGAGATGCATATGTGACCAAATCCCCCAGCGTGTGTGGTGCCATCATGAAACACTTTTTTGCCTCGCTTCTCGGTACCGGGAAGCCAGATGAGTTCCAACAGTCCCTCTGCTCCAACTGGTTCGTATGGGTCAGCAATGCCTTGGCTTGATAGTTCCCTGGCACTATAACCGAGGAAGTATGACGTAGATCCGTCGTTGACATGTTCCGCTGTTTTCGTGAGCTTCATACCGCAGACCTTGGTGTAGAACTCCAGTGATCTGGTCATGGACTGCACATGAAGCATGGTGTTATATAGCTTGTAGGTTTGGACATTGGTATCAGTTGTATCGCGACCGGTGCTTGAACACTGGACAATAAGCTTAACCCAGTACTCGTCCGGGTCCAATGCAATTGCGACATTGCCATCTGGCTCTTGTAGAAGTTTATAGCCGGCATCTGTCAGCCTGTTACATGCTGCCACTAGATTGTCCACAGACAGGGAGATGCAGCTAATAGCGACGGGCTTGGGACCCTCATTGTACACTGGCTTGATGTCATAGCTGTGGCTCAACTCCAAGACGCCTTCGCGGTCGCTCATTTGTTTTCCATGTGATATAGATCCAGGTGCGTCTTGATCGGTAGGGTATCAGCTATAGCTCAAACATCAGGAATAACTTGGGTACGTACTACCGAACGCAAGAAAGTATAAATCAAGCTGGTAGTCTGGAAACTTATACTCTTCAAGTAGACTCATGCCGAGATGTTGGTAAAATTTGAGGCTTGCAGCTGGATCCGACACGGCAATCATTGTGTGATTGAGCTTGTAGGTGGCAATGTCTGTCATTTTGGTATATGGCGCGATTGTTCCCCTGTGGTGTTTTGTGCTTCGTCTTTATTGTAAATCCGCTTCACCTTCGAATTATACAGTATTATGGAGGCAGCGACGCAAATAATATCGACAAGACAATACCTCCAAGGCACTGGTTCTAGGGAAGTGGGGGGTGATAATACAGGATAATAACTTCATACTCTCTGGCTAAGGACTGTAGTCTCTCAATAAGAGAGAATGGGATGTTGGGTTCTGAGTTACTAATGATAGTAGCGAATCCATGGCTTGCTCAATGCATATTAGCTAAAATGCTGCTTTTGCGCTAGAAATCTCGTTTCATGTTAATAGAAAAGCATGGGTAGGTAAATCAATCCACTCATACCTATTCATACACTCGCTTTTCACCCTTGACCCTCTCTGCGCCTTTCGCCTTTCACACCATTCACACCACTCACACCACTCACACCATCTACACCCCTGTAGCCTTACACACTTGAACCCCGCTTTGGTAGGGTAGCTCGCTTCCGATCTCAAACGCTGATTATATTCAAAGATGCTTAATAAGCCACTCCCGCTATTGAGTCAATCAATACAATGCTTGTTTAAGAGAAGGGGGAAGGGGGTGTAAACAACATATACTACCCTCTGAGGGTCGCCAGTCTATACTGACTTCTCCACGCGATAGGAAACTATTAATAAAGTTACCTGGCAATGAATTGTATATCATAGTTACGGTGCCCTAATTCGTCAATTTTCCGACCGTTCAGACATCTTGCACAGTTTCGCATCAACCACCAACATGCTCTCTATATCAAGCTACAACTTTCCTATTTATATTCATTTACTTCCACTCTGCATCCAAATACTAGCCGTTGGTGGGACGGTCGTGGTTGGCTATACAATATGGTGTGCACTGGTATCGGAGCGTCGACTGACTGGATTTCCCGTGGCCACGATCGCGGGGGAGAATCTTGGACCCAGGGAAAGCTATCTCAAAGATGCCAGCCGCACCATAGCCAGCGGTATCAAGACTTACTCAGGCCCATTCCAGATTATCACCGGTACAGGACCAAAAATTGTCCTTCCCAACAAGTACGCGGACGAGCTCCGTAATCGACCGGAGCTTGACTTTAATGAGGCGTTCCGAGAAGACTTCTTTGCACACTATCCGGGCTTTGACGGATTTCGAGCAAGTTTGGACAATCCCACTTTGATCCCAAACACTCTTCGAGTCAAAATGACGCAAAGCTTAGGGTTAGTTATCAATCATGTTGTGGATGAGACAACATATGCTCTGAAAGAGATTTACGGCGAAGATGAGAACTGGCAATCCATTGCTATCAAGCAAAAAAATCTCAACCTGGTGGCTCGTCTCTCTTCACGAGTATTTTTAGGGAAGCCAATCTGTCGTAATGAACGGTGGCTGGAGATTGCTAGGGAACATACAGGTATGTTCGCTTGTAGCGTGACAGGAAACGTGCGATCCGGTCCGGCATCTAATGAAGCCCCATTTACCAGTTCACTCCTTCCTCGCGGCAAGAGACCTCAGGGCACAGAGATTCTTCATGCGTCCTATAATGCACTATTTGATGCCCCATAATCAGAGCATCCGTAAGTACTGTCGAGATCCTCAACCTGTCGGCAGCATAATTCTTACTAATGAACTCTGGTACACTCTAGAGAGGCACTACAAGGATGCGAAGACAATAATTAGCACTGAAGTAGCGAGGAGAAAAGTTCAAGCTGAAGTCACACTAGCAGCTGGTGGCAATCCTCCCAAGGTGTCAGACGCTATTGGGTGGATGGTGGAGATGGCGGGTGGTAAACCTGTGGATTATGTTGCCGCTCAACTCTCACTTACCGTCGCTGCGATCCACGCAACTACTGAAGCACTAACCGTAGCACTTCTGGATCTCGTGACGTATCCTGAGCTCATCACTCAACTGAGAACAGAAATCATTGATGTTCTGAAGGACGGAAGGTGGTCGAAACAAGCTCTTTACAAAATGAAGCTGATGGATAGTTTTTTGAAAGAGTCACAGCGTCTGCACCCGGTAAGTGGTAGCAAAGCAAGCCCGATGGCATTGACTAACATACTCTTTGTTTTCGGGAACTAGCCTAGCGATGGTAAGTGGCAACTGCATCCTTATTGATTACGTTCTCGGCTTTTTACTCACATCGTTTTCTCATCTCGTATAGTGTCAATGAACAGAAAGGTGATGCAACGCATTAATCTGTCAGACGGAACTGTTCTACAAAAAGGGGTGCGCCTGATGGTTGCTTCCGGGTTCCGTGACCCTGAAATCTACCCTGAGCCGGACACCTTCGTCGCGACAAGATTTTTGGATCCCTTGAACAAAGGCTCGCAAAATAGCGCGAACCACTATGTCACTACGTCGGCAGAGATGTTTGCCTTTGGTAAGACCTATATCTGTCTATGTTGGATCGGAAAGACTGGAAAGAAAATGGTCTAGAAGGCCGGCATATCTTTATTCTCCTACTAATGCTCTTTCTTGATAGGCCACGGGAAGCATGCCTGCCCCGGCCGGTTCCTGGCCAGCACTGAACTTAAAATCGCGCTCTGTCACATGCTTCTAAAGTATGATTGGGTGTTGGACAATTCAGATGAGATGCCCAAATTTTTTGATAATGAGACAGCCCATATGACGAATCCTGGTATTAAGTTCATGCTACGGAGGAGAAAAGAAGAAATCAACCTTGATCTGGCTGAAGATAGTTTTTTGATGGACGTCGAAGAGGAATGAAGCATTGCAATGTACACTTATGGGGACTTGGTCAATAAAATCGAGGCAGAATCCTACAAAAAGAGCCTGGCAAGTATTCCCGACCGTTAATTTAGACTTTCATGTTTTGAATTTGGAGTTTTGCTGCGATTCGCTCTGTCTGCAAGAAAAGCTAGGAAGATACATACAGCTTAATATGAGAGGAAATACCTGTTCTCTTGTTAGTTATCAAATCCTTAAAGTCACCACAACGTAAAAAGAAGAATAGCACATAAGAAGAGAGGCAGGGATACAATCTCACCTTCTTTCTTAAACAATAGTGTACTTATAAGCAGACCACATTCGATAATGAAGAGGTACCTCTAATTATACTGTGTTGAAAAGTAGTTTTGTTACTTAAAAGAGTTAGCTTTCTATGCTAACGGATGTTTAGTCTGGGCTATTTCGTGTCAAGTTGTGTTCCTACTACCCTTGCCTAAGGCAGGAGCTGGTAGGTTGCCACCTGCAAGAATTTTACCCGAGGAACTGAGCACTATAGGCTAAAGGGACTGTTTCTAGTGATGCAGCCCGCCCCACCATGAGGGGCTTGTTTGCTGACTTGGATTGAGAGCCACCAACATCGGTGTACAGGGGTCCAACTTATGGGCTGATATAAAATGGCCTTTGGATCCCGATCACAATTCTGACGGTCCCTTCTTTCAAAGTACTTCTTTTTGGTTGGGACTTCTTTTCGAGCATCTCAGATATCCCATAACTGCGTTATCACCATGCGTGTATGCATCTGGTCAGCAATCAAATTAGGGACTTTTGCCTCGGCTTTGACGGTTTCAGTGCCATCGCCCATTGAACTCTTCAATGATAAGTGTGCCGCTTTCAGACTCCCCCCAAAGGCTGTCAACAGCACCTTTCTGGGTCAGGTGGCGGTTGAAAGGCCGTGGATTGAGCCACCTTTCGGCTTTGGCTATGGAAAGTGGGCTCTGGCTTGGACCACAATAGAGGAGTATTGGGGTTGGTCAAATATGCAGGTATGGTTGAGACATCATTCAAAACGCAGGAGCGGTAAAGTTTTGGAAGCTGAAAATTGGGTAGAACGAGTGGTATCCGCTAGAGAGCTACGTCGAAGGCGATCGTGTATCTGATATTCATGCGAGCGTAATTGCCGACGTGAACTCCTTCCAACTCGGAGACAACAACACTGTCATACTCACCCCGGGTACAGACACACCACTCCCAGGTGAATCTTATGCGTGGAATTATACTGTCCCTGCTGATGTCATGGCTGAGACTGACAATACCGCCTGGGTTGGATGGGGGTTCGATCTCTATGAGCAAGGTGCTCCGTACTTTGTGAGCTATGACGCTTCCACTACTGGTGTCAAGAACGTTTCATATGGAGTCTCTATCTACAGCCGACGTGAGGGAGGGCCGAGCGATAAGACGGTATTCGAAATCAGCAAGTGTTACGACCGCCTCGGTAGCAAGGACTTTGCAGACTTGGTCAAGACGTGGCGAAGGACTCCAACAGATGGTCGCCGTAGTGAAAACTTGTCCTGGAGGGCAAGGCCAGACAAAGGGAATACCCCGGGAATTGGAAAGAACCCAATTGCGGGAGAGAAGCAAATACGCTTAGGAAAGTAAGCGGTTCACGGGCCACATGCAATTATTTTTCTACGGTTATTCGAAGAGTCAGATCCTAGACTCAGTTGAGGCTAGTGCTTGATGGTGTCTCATTATAGCTATATGAGTAGTCATAGCGTATTATTACAAGTCTCTGACCCAAAATAGATGCTGCAACTTGTTTAGAACATTTAATGTGCCCCTCCCTACTCCTATCGGCCATCAAGGTAAAACGCAGCAGTGCTGCCTACTAATCAACAATATCGCAATCAAAGCGCATTGCGTTCAAAGTGTCGATCAGCTTGTGCCTGTCATTCTCTTCTCACGGAAGCAAGGCGAAATTCACGTTAACCTATTGTATGCTAGGAGGCTTGGAACCGGCCCTCTGGCTTACACCCATCACACCGTTAGCACCCTCAGCACCCCACGTCTATGAGGATGACTGCATAGTTGTCCCCTTGAACACAGCGAGACTGCATTAGATCACAGACCTGGGCACAAATGGTTCGCCACGGTTGTATGCTCATAGACCATGACTTGCAAGGTTGTGATAAATGATTTATCAGTGTATTTCCACGGGCTAGCATGACTTGTAGTCTCTACCAAAATATTGTTCCCTACACCCCTCAGATCAAGTTACTTGCCTATACACCTGGACCAATGACTTTATTACAGAGAGTCAATACTAGGTCTTAGTTTTGTATTCTGGCCCATACGAACGCCTTATATACACGAACCAAAATCCGTCCCCCTTTTCCGCCCTTGTTATTCTATTCGAACTGAGCCAACTTTATACTCAACTATCCATCTACCATCAACATTATGCCCCTAACCTATGATCCAGACTACGCGAAAGCCTTGGAGCCACTTTTACCAATCATCGAGTCGCAACCAAAACTCAATGCTCATGACATCCAAGGTCGTCGTGAGCGTATAGAAGGAAATTTAAAGCAAATGAAGCTTTTGGAGGCACCCGATATATCGATTGAGGCCATACAGATACAGTCGCACGACGGAGCGGCTATCGACCTGTTGCGTATCTTTCCTACCAAGGTATCACATGGGAAGACTGTACCGGCCTATGTTCACGCACATGGGGGTGGCATGATAGCCGGTAGCGCCGCCATGTTCTCTACCGCGGTCGCGCATACAGTCGCTGCGACAGGGATTCAGTTCTTTTCCGTGGATTATCGCAAAGCCCCAGAACATACAGCACCCTCGGCAACCGAGGACATGTACGCTGCGCTGGTCTGGGTTCAGCTTAACGCATCAAGACTTAACATCAATCCTACTCGCATTGGTGTTACAGGAGAGTCAGCTGGCGGCGGTATTGCTGCGGGTGTGGCCATCATGGCACGTGATCGCAAGCTGCAGCCTGAATTGGCCAAACAAGTCCTTATCTACCCTATGTTGGACGATCGAAATCTGACACCTATACCCGATGTAGAACGTCTTGCATCTTGGAATTCGGAAGATAATCTCACCGGTTGGACGGCGTACCTTGGCAAAGGCGCTGGCAAAGATCAAGTCTCCCCGTATGCTGCCCCGGCGAGAGTGGCGACAGTGGAAGGTTTGCCACCTTTATATATTGATGTCGGTGATCTAGATATCTACAAAACTGAGGATATTGAGTACGCTTTAAGATTTGCTAGAGCAAACATTGCTACAGAATTGCATCTGTACCCTGGGCTCCCGCACGGGTGGGAGGCCGTCGCCCCTACCATTCCGCCAACTGTACGAGCGATGGGAAATCGCATTAGGGCATGGAAAGCTATCTGAAAGCCGAATATGATGTGCATTATCGTTTCTTAATATGGCTTAATTCAATACTTTATATACAGATGAATGGTCAGAATACTTCTCAGGTGGTATGGTGAGACTTATTCTAAACTATGCGTCTGAGGCGGCGTATAGTTTTATCCCCCTAGCATCTCAAATAGGTCGGGGAAGCAAAATTCGATTAAAATCAGCACTTAAGGGAAAAGTCGAAATAAAAATTATTTTGTTCCTGAAGGATAAGGAAACATTCGCTTTATATCACAAGTTTTGTCTGACACTGGGCGATAGCGTCTTCCACTTCAGTATATACCTTTCCTTGAACCCATATACCCTTACCATTAGTCCTGCTAGTAGGTTGCGTTGCCAATATAGCCACAGCTATAGCTACATCCCTTGGGGAGCTGATAGCCATGCTTGTTGGCAAGTGGTCAACAAAGGCTTGTGTCATTCTTGTCCGCGTTGCCCACGGTGCAGCGAGTGATATTGAGATTTCGTTTTCCAAGCATTCCTTTCTCTTCGATGTAGCCCTTACCAAACCAAGTATTGCGTGCTTGGAAGCGCAATAAAGTGTATGGCCGTCAAAGCCCATGTACGAAGCTGCAGAACCCATGACAACGACCCTTCCACCACCACCACGACCAATCATATAGTGCACGGCCAATTTCATACTGTAGAGTACTCCAAAGGTATTTACATCAAAGATCATGGTGTTTGGCGGTTCTAGAAACTGTAAATCCTTGGTATATCCCTCGGCATACGTGTCGACAAGGTAATCGTACTTGGAGCCATTTGACGGCACGAGCTCTGGATGGATGCCAGCATTGCAGACAACAAGGTCTATGCGACCTGACTCAGACATAGCGATCTGGAAAAGTCGGATCTGATCTGCCCAACAGGTGACGTCGCATCGTACGAAAAGTGCATCAGGTCCAAGGTTGACTTCCGCGTGCTTGCCAACCACGTCGTCCACGTCAGCGATGACTACCTTTGCGCCGGCTTCAGCAAAGAGCTGCGCAACCCCAAAACCGATTCCTTGCGCACCTCCAGTAATAATTACGGTCTTTCCAAAAGCCCATTGTCGTAATTCCTCTTCAGAAGGGGGAAGAAACTGCGACGCCATTTTCGGCGGGGAGTAGGCTGGTTTCTGTTGGAGACTGGATATGAATTCGTGAATATGGGTTGAAAAGCCCACTACGAGGGATATGAAATTGTAATTGAAAAACAGTGAGACGAGCTGTATCTACACCTATATATTTATGTTGGGTCATAGGGACTAATCATCATACGCTAGCGTGGAGTCAAGGGTGTAGTGGGTGCGAATATCCTGGTATGTTTCCATTCGCGGAGATGGTAAAATCAGCTCCTTGTTGATGATCATGGGGAACTAGCGGATAGCTTGCTGAATCACATGCCGTGAAAATTAAATCAGCCTATGATAAAAGCCTCATCCGCATAGTTGAGTCACATATCGTCACATCGCGCCCCTTGCAAGTTGATCAGGTCTGCTTAGACCCGCAATAGTTGATTTGTATCACTCGCGCCCTGCTCCAACGGCATGGTCCAGTGCAAGGCGCATTTCGTCATCAAGGGTTGCCTCGGAAATCTTTGTAGTCCAACCCTCGCCCGGATGAATACCAATATATTGATATTTGCATCAGTAGATGGTCTCCGTGCGAGACCTCTTCTTAATGCTCTACCCGCCAGAGAAACACGTACTTACTAGATATCACTATTGGCAAAGAGCTCGCCAATTGAATTTACTAACTACAAGGTACAACCTGCCATATCTACTGGAATAATCAAATCTACCTCGGTAATTTAACCTGCAGTCCTCCATGCTCCTTCAAATACCGTCTGACCTTCTCATCGTCTGGAGGAGCTCGAGAAGCTTTTGTATAATATGATTGAGACGTAGAGTCTTCTACCAGTTAATAGTTACGCTAGAAATGATTCAGTGGAAGTTTGACGAGGGTTCCAGTTTTCATATACGGATGGAAGAATACTCTGTACTATTGAACTAATGCCCATGTTCATGCTTCGCTGATTGAGAAGCAGAATGTTAAGCATTACGATCCCCGACATTTTGAAATGAGACCTTTAGGGGCTACCCTACACTGGTGTACTAAGTGCCACAAGTCTCTTGTCTATCACCAGTGGATCGTTAGAAGGCAAAACCTTTGTACATGGGGGCTGGACACTATCGAAGTGATGCAACGGCAGGTAAGGCGTTCCGATAATCCTGACACTATCTCACATACATATTTCTCGTGATGCAGACGTCGTCGTGGACACCCGATGGAAACGGCGGCAGGCATGAACCAAACCGCAAAAGCAGTCGAGAACAAAAAGCCAGGAGTAAATTTTATAAGTATAGAGTATCATCAATAATACGGCTCTCCATGATTGTTTCGTTAAGTACTCATGAAATGAACTTTCGAAGGAGGTCTACATTTCCGTGCGAGGAGAGTAAAACTGTCATGATGAGTAGACATATGAGAACGCTTATCGATAACAGTCGGAAGACCGAGCTATCTCAAGCAGGGATTATGCCTTTTAAAGCGATACTCTCAATAAAGGCCGGATTTGGCTACCCCTACCATAAAGGGCAAATAATCATGATGCTGGCTCACTGACACAACCAAGTAAAAAATTAATCTTGAAGTTCCTGGTCATACTACGGATCATAGATGACAATCAACCGCTTCGTACGTATATCTTGATTCTTTACCTCAACATGAACCGGGCATCCTGCTTGTCTTGTACTTGATACCTAGAATGCCGGACCGGGACGGCTATTCAACGCAAGCATGACCCTGCTCGGCGGGTCATAATCAGATAGAATCTATAAAAGTGCCTTTAAGAAAAGTCTTGGAGGGTGAGAAAAACCATAAACAAGTCCATAGTAGTGTAAGTGTCTCATATAGTTAAGGACAGTGTGAGAGAGTAATAAGATAAGATTATATCTAAAATATAGAGTTCCTTTTCACTCTTCTACCACTTTAACAATACTGTCTCGCATACTGACAGTATAAGAATCTATTTTATATCTTATGTTCCGCACTATTAGCCAAACTGTACCACTGCGTATGGGTTAGCTCAGCTATAGCAAGTGTAGACATTGACGCAAGATCCTATTTAGTGGCATAAAAATGAGCATCAGTGGTAGGAATAACTAAGTCCTTAATAAGCATGGCCCAGCCTAGAGATACAACTCCTCATATATTGTTTAGAATTATAATATACATTTTATTAGGCTAATTGTATATGATATTACGCGTTCTTTAGGGAAATCAGGCATAGCCCGCCAGAACGGGTAACTAGTAACAAAGCTAGAGAAAAAAGCAACAACTCTAGAAGTACATTCTTTACAATATATCAGGATCTATCTTACCTATAACTAATAGGTAGTAGGGATAGATAAATATATGCGAGGTGTTGGCACCAGTGGCGGTGGCTGAGGTGGTAGGGGTGGCGGAGGTGCTAGAGGTGGTAAAGGTAATCGGGTAGCAGAGTAGCGCTAGGGATAGCTAACTAAAGGGGTTGTATATAGAAGATTGTTTGAAGACATAGAGTATGGTACATATGACAGGTCTTGAAAGTATGCTGTAGTAGAGATGATCAAGCTACTTGAGTAAGCAATCGAATTCTGCTGGGGCGGGAAGATTTAGCATTAATCTGCATTGATGTCATGGCCTCGTTGGGACTACAACATAGGTAGGGGTGCTTCTACACTCTTATAGCAATAGCCTGTCGCTATTTGAAGATACCAGTCGCCGTTTGTAATTCTAGTTAAGTGGATTCGAGAAAAAGCAAGACTTACCCTTTACTTCACCACCCCACGACATCCGCTTATAACGCATATAAAATCATCCAGAATCCTTCTTTACACTTTAATGCTCTTTATTAAGACTTTGCAGAGCAATTAACATCATGGACTGTACTCTGCAATCTACGAACGGTATCTTTTACTTCCACAATTACCAGATCCTACTCTTATGGGCTCCCGTCGTACTCATCGTTCTGGCATCCTTTGCCTCCTCGTTCTGGCAATCGTTTCGCAAATCTGGTAGGTTTCCCGTGGTGAATCATAACCAGGATTCCAGGAAAAGTTCCTCCGCAAAAGGAAAGTTCTTAACCAATGCTCGCTAGTCACTGGCCGGGGATTCTTAGAAGACAGGTATTTTCCCGCTTCTCACCAGGTTAACAGTTCCTGACCATTATAAACAGTTTGCTAGGACATTCTAAATCATAATAGAGTCAATCTTGTTAATTATGTTTCTATTCGAGTCTATTAGTGCGGTTAATATAGAAAAGAATTTCGGTTTCTCTACATACGTCTCAATAGAGCATCTGTCCATTTTCGATACCTTTCAAACTAGGCAACTGTTTCCAGATGGCATATTTAGTAGGAATATGCTTAAGGGCATTGCTTAGAACTAGCGTAGGTGTAGCTGTCTTATCTCTCTCTAGGCAAGCTAATTATAGTTTATTATAGCAAGATTTACTAAGTTATTATACTAAGAAATTAAGTATATTTAAATAAAAACCGGGGTAATTAAAGGAATGGTACGAGATGCTTATTATATATAATATCCT